>JAQNCA010000009.1:2482731-2506607 GCA_029783725.1 Acanthurus tractus
CCCCCCCCCCCCCCCCCCCCCCCCCCCCCCCCCCCCCCCCCCCCCGCCCCGCCCGGGCGCGCCCCCCGCCCCCCCCCCCCCCCCCCCCCCCCCCCCCCCGCGATCCTTGTGCTGTACCGAGTTGCAAAGATGATTTGGTTTTCTCTTAGACCAGCTGTGTGTGGGTGTGACAATAGATCCATGAGAAGAAGTGCAGCCATGCTAGCAGCTATGTCAGGCTGTACTTAGCCCCAGCTGTATTGCTAATTGTAAGAACTAATGCTGGAAATACCAACATTTTTATAATTAGCAAAGATAAAATTTACAATGTTCACCATCTCAATTAGGCAGGAAAGTCAAGGCTTAACCACAATCATTAGGATTTATCCTCTGGGAACTACGAACATCTGCACAAAATTTCACAGCGCTCCATTAAAGTTTAATTTCCTGAACCGGAGCAATGGACTTGACCACCCAGCTGACATTGCCTTAACCTTTAAAAACCTGCTATCACTGTCAGATTAATTGACCGAAACCTACAGCTCATACATAAAAGATCAGGGTGAGTTGCCCATCATGATGGAAAATGTTCAGTTGGGAACCATAGTAGTGAATCCATGAAACTAGTTCAACAAAACCATATCTGTTTCAAAGCCTTTAATCAATTCTATCATCATCAAATGCAGCACACACACCCACTGCTAAAAGAAAGGTTGTTGGTCACTCTGTGGAGGGCAGACTCTGTGTTATCAAATGCTTTAAACCCAGATTAGATTTCCTCAATGATTTTATTTTAACTGATAACAGACTGTAATTAGGTTGATACATCTTCTTCTAAAATCTTGGGTTAGAAAAATGTCAGTTCAGAGATCAGCACAGACTGTGGAAAAAACGGGAGGTCAGGCCTCCCTGCGCTGATTAAAAGATGGGGTTAGCAAATGAATCTGTTAGTTTTGAAAGGCTCCACAGGAATGTCGGTTCATGGAGGATGAAAGCTGAGAAAATTTCACATCTTTCTCTTTCTCACCAACAACCCTACCGTATTCCACATCCATCCTGCTCCATCTTTCACAGCCTATGAAAACCGTTTGTTCATGAGGGGAAAAAAAACACGGATTTGACTCTACCCAGAAGCTCTTCAGCTGACAGAGTCAGTAATTCTATTTCTTCACTCTTAACCCAACCCACACCAACTCCTCCACTCCCCATTCACATTCTCACATTATCCTAAAGCCGAAGCATCCGAGGTGTGTAACGTAAGCCTCTGCAATGTGCCTCATGTTTCATAAAGAGATAACGGCCACTAAAAATACCCGTCGTGTGTGGAGATATAGCCAAGCATTAGGAGAGTGTATCTACAGCTAGAAGCAGGAAAAGCACAGCCCCTTTTAAATCCAACCAAAGTCATCTGAGAAAAAGAAAGCAGGATCCAATAAGCCAAGCCACAGACAATACTTTATATAGAAGCACTTAAAAATATTCAGTCAAACAGCTCTGTGAGGGTATGTTATTAATATTAAATTTTTCTGACCACCAGGAAAAAAAGACAATGATATTTCTATAATAATGTCGACCTCACAATATGCCCTGCGAGAAAAATGCAGGCAGAAAATGTGTGTTAAGTATCACAAATGCAAAAGAAAGTATAAATATAAGCAAATGTTTTCAAGAAGGGATCAAGGGAGATTAGTTGTGAGATCAGGTCAATTTTGATTATTTAGATTTGATAAGACAGATTTCCTGCGGCAATCTGAAAATGGAAGTTAAGTTTAAACCCCCCCCCATTTTCTTTTTTTATTAAATAACCACCCAGATGCTTTCTTAGCGAGAGACTGATTTCTCTGCAAGATTGATCCCTGACTACTACAGCTGTTAAACTCATTATCACCTCTTATTACAAGCAAGTCAGTTCTAATGCAAGTCTATCCAGATAACAGCATGCAGTGTTTTGTCTTGTGTGGCCTTAATATCTTGCATAGCGGGAATTTAAAGAAACTTAAAGGAATAAGAAGTTAAAGCTACAGAAGAAGAATTGTCCTCAAGTTTCCTGTTGCTTCAATGCACCTTAGAGCTGCTGAGGGGGGTCTGCCCCCCCTTTATACACACAAAGCTGGGGCACAGCATAGTGAGTCTGTTTGCATTGCCATTTTTATCAACACACAGAGTACCAGAAGTACAGCTATGAGCATACACACTTCCAAACTAATTGGGGTGTCTGTCGTCATTCTAACTCTCGAGGCAGCAGCTATTGTGCACACATAACCTTAAGTTAGATGTAGCTTGTTAGAGAGAAACTGCAAGCAAAAAAAGAGAGACAGATCAGGAATGTTTTGGCTTTGAGCAAGTGTTTGTCTCTCTACCCATCTGTGTCCCCTTGCACTATCCAGTGCTCAGTCTGTTCCCCACAGAGATTACAATTTTTACATGCTCAGACAGACAGATGGAATAAGACAAGAGAAAAAGAGAGCAGTCTAAAGGAAGAAAAACAACCTGGCTTTACTCACGAGTATCAGAAGAGCTAAAAATATATATATATATTTTTAAAAAAACATGTATCTTTAATAGGTGAATCAAGCTGCTTGCAAGCATTTTTTTCTCTCACACTCAATTTGGCTGTCTTGGCCCTTATGTCAGAAAAATGTAACCCTATATATTAAAATCACATTAAGGTTCCTACGGTGGCTTGACCCTCAAAATTATCAGCAGAAATCAATTATTCAGACTTGAACACTGAGTGCTGATTTAGCTAAAGAACTTTTACTTAATATAAAAATCTCACTCTCTCAGCACTAAGTGTCTAATTTCTAGTTTGCTTGCATCCATTATCTATAACTGCTTATCCTTTGCATGGTTGCCAGGGATGCTGGCTGACATTGGGCAAGTCGTGGGCCCACCCTGAACAGGCTGCCAGTTCATTACAGGGCTTACACACAGACAAACAGCCATTCACATTCATTTACAACTACAGTCTAATAAGGGCCATTAATTGAACTAACTAGCATGTCTGTGGACTAAAGCTGGAGCGACTACAGAAAACCCACGCAGGAAAAAATGGAAAATTCCAGATTAATTGTTTTCAGGGGACAGTTTTAACTACAACACCAACCCGTCCTACAGCTTGACAAATCACTGTGAAATATTCAATACAATTTCTGATTATGTCCTCTTGTTTTTTTGCTTCTTCTTCCACTTCCACTTTTCCCATTTTATTTTTTACATCCTCTTTTCACTTTTTGTCCTCCACTTTTACTTGCTCCTTTTTTAACTTTATCTTATTTGTTTTCTTCTTCTTCTTTTCTCCTTTGAATCAACTTTTATCTCATTTCCACTTTTGCTTTTCTTTTAATTCCTCTACCATTTCCTGTTCCACTTCTACTCATTTACATAATGTGCTTACAACGTCTTATTTTGTTTATGATCATCTTCCACTTTCACCATTTTTTCATCCTCTTTCTATCCTTCCCCTACTCTTCCCCTTTTGGACTTCCATCCCTTCCCTCTCATCCTCTTCTACTTTCACGACTTCCTCTACTTTTGTGCCTTCCTCTCCCACAATTATTTTTTCTCTTTCTCTACTTTCACTTCTCTAGTAGACTTCTAGTATTACTTTTTTGAATTCTACTCCTTGATCTGCGTTTTACAATGCATCCTCATTTGCTACTTACTGATTCACTCCAATTTCATCTTCTTCCACTTCCTCTGCAATTATCCATACCCTACATTTTTTCTCTTTTCCACTCTCACCTTAACCTTTTTCATTTTCCATTTTCTTACCCACTTTCTCTTTTTAACCTACTTTTTTCACATTTTTCTTATTCTGCTTGTGGAGTGCAGTCTGTTTACAAATTACAATTTTGGTACCAACAAGCAACAGACTTCAGTTTGACAGGGAAGAGATTATAATTGCTGGAACAGATGCTTTTACTATTTCGATCTTGGATCTATTTTGATCTTCTCTTGACCTTAACCTTGTGCATTTTTTATCAAGTCAAAGTGGGTGTTGAGTCATTACCTTTTCCTCATCTTAGCTGAGATACAGATGGGAAAAAATTACTCTGGATACACACACCCTGCCTGCCTTAACAGTCCAGCACTTCATCTCTCAGTGTGATTAAATGGAAGACATTCACACATGATTTGTTAATTCATCACATCGCTACCTTGTGGGATACAGGGGTTTTATTAATCACATTTTGGGCAAATTCATGTTGGCTTGCATAAAGCTCAAACAGGCATGCATTACAGATTAGTCTTCTGGTGAAGGTGCCTCACCAGAGACTCATCGCATTAATATATTGCTCCAGTCATGAGGTCTGAAGTGAGAAACACAGAGAAAGACGGAGAGAGACTGTTGGTGAAGATGACAACTTTAGAGTGAATACAGATGATGAAGTTAGAATATCAACTGAAGATCTATGGATGCTTTTTGAGAAGCAAAACCAATTTGAGATCCAATAAATGGAGTCAGAAATTCAACCTGCTGATATGTGAAGTTTTCTGAAAGCCCTGTCCTCTGCAAACTCACTGGCTGTTCGGGGTGCATCGCAATCAACTGCAGAAAAACAGCACATTGCTTGTTTGCAATACTGTTTAAAGCTTGTGAAATTCCCACACGGAAAATAGAGGTGGGCACTTGCCGACCATCTTGTTTTCCACTCCTTTGTCATCTAATTTGTCTCATAACTACAAGGTTTTATAACAGTCATTAGAAGGTAAATCCCCTTGGCTCGACTTGCCACAGTAAAGCATGGGCATTCACAGGGTTGATAAATGGACACTCAACACTGGTTATTATGATGAATGGGAATTTCACACTGGTAACAGTGCCAGGTGTGTGAGAAAAAAAAAAATCTCTGACAGAAATTCATCCCAAAAGTGCTGCCAACAACAAATTGGAAACGGATGCCTGTGGGGTCAGTTGACATTCATTGTATTTGCTTGTATTGGATTGTCGAGTTGCTTGAAGTTAGGCTGGAGTATAGGGAGCTGCTTTGACAATTTCCAAAAGAAAAAAAAGTTGGGAAAAAAGTTCAATACTTCTAAGTCCTGATGGGAAAAGAGAGTCAATAAACAGATCAGCTGTTACCATGGTGAGCAAAGTGTAGTGGAGGTCCATGGATGTGGAGCCATCGGTACAGCCTGTGCTGCAGACACGGATGCAACCAACCAATGCATTACAGCAACGTATTATCATTACAGCAGCATTTGAAAGAGGGAGAAGAGAGAGAGGAGTGACGATGCAAACTACGCTGGGTGTGTGATCAATGGAGGATATCAAGCAGAGGAGAGAAAGAGAGCAAGTGGATTAGCTGAAGGGAGAGGAGAGATGCAGAGGCGAGGGAGGTACAGTATAGGGCAATTTAATCACAACCATCTCAGCTGGATAATAAGAGAGGAGCTGGAGAATATAAATAGTGAGCGAGAGACTAATGGAACTCATTTTAGGAGAGTATTTAACCTATTTCAAAGAGAATCCAGGGTAATCAATTAAAAGTGCTTTTAGCCCGGGCCTCAACTTTAATTACTCTTCATATGTGATTATTCTCTGACATGCTACCTTGGCCCTAGAAATAGACGTAATATTATCTATATTAAAGTAATGGCTGCAACCAGAGAAAAAGAGCTGCAAAAATGGATAAAGGAATGATATTTTTTCATGATGATGATGGTATTCGTGTGGATTTACATGTATTTATGGCTGTATCCCAACACATATGAGTTCATATGTATGTATATGTATGTATGTAATGAATGTAATTAATAAAAAAGGTTAATTAGTTTTTAAGCTAAGATACATTAAGGTGTTTGTGGTGTTTTACTGTATTTAGTAGAAATGGTTGAAAGGCAGCAAGACTTACAGCAGTCTTGATGATACGAGCTCCATCAGTCAGCAACAACATCCAAAGGGATTTCCAGGGGCTTGTCTCACAAAGCAAACTTAGCTGAATGCTTATACACACTGATCTTAAAAAACAAATAAATAAATAAATACATTTTTATTTCTTTATAAAAAGTCATCTTGTCCTATGTTATATAACTTAAAGCAGCATTGTGCAGAAACTGGTATCGTACTGGCACTGTATTGAGATTTAGCACCATCATAATTCAATCGAAATTCCTAAAAATCCCAGGTTACTAACAAACCTATTCATCAACATTATGTACTTAAAAACTTCTGCCTTGAAGTTGCAGTCAAAGTTTGCACAGTTCTTGCAAACAACACTAGCATGTCAGCTGATGTAACTTGTCCCAGAGACACTTTGTGACATCTAGATGTTAGCATACATGCAAGCCATGCTCATGTGAATATGTGCAAAGTGGCATCTCCCTCCTTTTGAGATTACATGCATGAACTCCTTTCACTGCTTTCTGAGCCATGCTTACACCACTTGCGGATGTGGATGGCCATCCAACTCATTGCGTTGGTTGGTCATCCACCTTGGTTCAAACCAAACTTTTTCCAAAACTTTTGTAATAGTTATCACAGCAGTTTGTGCAGATATTCACAAACTACAAGACATAAGGCCGGCAGGCTTTGGTTATCACCTGATCTTTGCCCTAGCCCCACTAGCAGACTTTTTATTTTTCTTTCAGTGTAATGTTCCAACAACTTTTGGACAAATTAGCATGAAAATTAGCATGCAAATTGATGCCTCCCTCAAAATAATTTCCATTAACTTCCATCTAGGATCATCATCAGTCTCCAATACTTTACTTGATTATCGAACACATGCAAATCTAATGGTATTCCAAACATGTTTAGCTTTATTTTGTGTTTATTACTAATTAGCGACAATTAGCATGCCAAAATGCCAAATTCAGAGGATGAATATGGGAAACATTTTCACCAATGTGTTGGCCTTGCCATTGTCAGCTGTTAACTATTCTTATGGATGTGAGTGCTTTTTCCTGGCAAGACTCAGCCTACTCTGCACTCAGTTGGTTGCCTTTGTCTGTCAGGTTGGTTAGGTTTAAACATTAGCATTAGTGTAAAAATATCAGAGTAAACCAACCAGATGCAGAGTAGCAAAGAGATATGATGAAACAGAGGTGGAGTGGGGCATTTATTGCAAGGATAAGTAGTGGTTCAGTTGCCTTTGAATTACACAATTTGAAAGACTTGGAACATTGACAAAAAATAGAAATGGAAACACTGATATTTCACATTCTGATGTTGGACAAATTGGTTATCTCTGAATTCAACAACTATGATAATCTGCAAAAGATGACATTCGTAAATGTTTGTGATTTCTATATTCAGCCATTCAACTGAGATGCTCAGACATTCAAGACCTAAGAACCTTGTAAATCTCTTGCTGAGTGGCAGGCCTGACATGACCACTGACCTGTGGGCGCTGTAACAGCCTAAAATCCTCTTCCTTCCGACAGTGTCAGTAAGCCAACAGGTGTTCAGTCAATATGTGCTCACAGTCCCCAGGATACTAAGGAGGTCTGTTACAGCCACAGCGCCAGTCTAGCAGTAGGCCTGTTTGTTTGACAGTCAACCCAACACTAATCCACTTCTCTGAATCACTCTCAGAAGGGGAGAGGGATAGAAATGCCTGGAGGGCATACTTCTGAAAATATGCAACTCTGCACTCACATACGGTCCCAGAGAGACTGTGTGTAATGTTACTGTTCACAGGAACACGTGTTCAAACCTAGAAATGTGCACTCTTAGACACACAGAGCCACTTGTACAAACAGGGCGACAACGCATAATGTGTAGATATTAGAAAAACATTGTGTACTGATGCCCATTTGGATGGATAAAAGAGCAAAACAGAACAGGATCTTTAATTTTGAGCTGTTAGCTTTGTAAAGCTCCCTTTCATCTGCCACAACTGATAATTCCAAGCACAGAAATGATGTTTTAGGCCAGATTGTTCTGCATTTTGCATCTTTCATGCAAACCCAGATGGGAGAATTGTGTCGCAGAGGATATGAATGAACGGCTTGAGTGTTCACTAAAATACAAGAAATGTTTCTGCACTTCAGTGAGAGAAGTGATGCTCATTGGCACACAAGCATTTTCTTGAGTGCCAATAAGAAAGCTGAAAAGAGTTGAAAACATATTACAGTGATGGAAAGGGAGTGTATCCATCTTGACATTTAAATGCTTCTTTTAGAGGGTTTTTGTCAAATAACTCTACAACAATGTTGTCATAATTTTTAATAGATACACTTTGTATCTTTCAATTTTCCTTTTAATAGCTTGCATTATACTACATGCTGCGAAGCCAAATGAACTTTGATTGTCGACACCTATTATATGCACCTTTTTCTGCAGCTATATATTTTTAAAAGTCATTCATGGAAAGGTATAGAAAAAAAGAAAAATGGCATTTAAATATGACACAAGGACAAAGTGAATACAATGCAACTGTGTAGACAGGTGAGCGCAGCTAGTTGTTCCCAGGAGCAGCAGAATTCAATGAGGAAAAAAAGAGAGATGGCATAGGATGGAAGATATTTAAAAACATTGGAAAAGCAGGAAAATCAATGGCAGATGCATTTTCATGACAATGTGTGCACCAGTATTATCTGCCCTGCAACTCTCTCTTTGTGCATTTGTTGGTCTCTCCTCTCTTTGTGATGCTATACTTGCCTCCTCTGTGTCAGGGTGGTCCGTCGTCTCTCCAGGTCTCTATGGTGGAATGAAGGATGTGACCTGCTCAGTGTCTTCCTGGATCCATACTCCTCATTTATGTTTCATTATCTCCATTACTCTATTTTAATATAATCTTATTTTACAAATAATATATCACTAATTTTGTAATAATCTACTCTGTACATATAACTTGTCTGTCTGTCCTGCAAGAGGGATCCTTCTGCTCTCTTCCTGTAGTCTGACTCACCAGATGTTCACTATGGGTATAAGCCTGCCTATGGGTGACTTTTTCAGTCAGAATAATCCATCCTTTCCACTCTCTCTTTCTCTCTGTAACTATTTCGCAAGGGCCGGTCACTGCATCCTGTGCTTAGTGTGATTGATTTAAAGAAATACAAACAAGCCAGAGTGTTTTTTTTCCCATATAGCAGAATGATAATGTAAACAGCCAGACTTTTATTCAGCACTGACACAGTACTGGGGAGATAGGGCACGCTTTGCCAGACTACTCCTCCTGAGGTTTCTGCCTTTTTTTTCCCACAATAAAGGCTTTTTTTGTGGGTCCAAGGACAGAGAACGTTCAATGCTCTAACACAGGAAATTGCCCCTTGAGGCATTTTGTGATGTGTGATATTGGTCTATATAAATAAAATTGAATTGCCTAGATGTAAAACCTTTATTACTGATTATGTAGGAATTTTGATTTTATTATGCATGTAATGAGTATTTCTCAGAAGTTAGGAGAGAAATCTTGTGAGATTAATAATAACCAAATTATTATCTGGTTTCACATTATAGGTTTTAAAAGCAATGTGTTGTAAAGCTCAAGCTGACCTCTTTGTAGCTTTACACCATGAACCAGCTAAATCAGCTGTTTTGCATATTGACAGCAACAAGCTGATGGATTCTGCAGTATGTGAGTAAACAGTAAAACTCTTCATTGGTGATTAAGTACTGAAACTACCTCCGCAGACAGTCTTTTTACTTAAAAAACTCTAAAAAATGAATATGCTTCCTCTTAAAGACTAAACAATAAAGTTATGGACTTGCTGATAAACATACTGTGACATTTATTAGCTAGAGGCAGGTACTTATTTTCCTCTGTAAATGGTGGAGAGCAGAACAGAGGAGGAAAAAGAGGAAAGTGAATACTGGAATTACTGTGCATCCATCATGTGGAAACAAACACAGGTCTAAACAAATGCTAATAGGCGCATTGCTCTTTACCTGTTGGATGTGTAAACAGGCAAAGGCCATATAAAATCTGACTGGCCCAAGGGGTCAAAATTAAGTTTTTGCCAGTTAAAAAAGTGATAGCAAGATACTCTTTGGATAAAGACTGGCTTTATATAGTAAATGGACTGTACTTAAATGGCGCTTTTCTAATCTTTTAACTGCTCAAAGTGCTTTTACAATAATCTATTTGTGGTTTGTTTGTAAAAAAAAAAAGTATTTATTTATGTATTTATATTAACTTTTAAACTTTTTTACTGTGTAAAAACTGAGAGAAATTACTTAATAACCCAGAGTAAATTTTTGAATATTAAAACTGTTTGGATAGGTTGTAAAATCCAGGTTATATTGGCTCAGTGTTTGGTGAATCAAGCAGTGAAATTGCACATTGAATCAATTAAATATCTGTCTGTCTCCTCCCCTTCATAGATTGCAAGAGAGCCTTTGGTGGTTGAAAAACTTTTGAATGAATTGCTGAAGTTGCTCTCTAAGGCTGGCGTCTGGTTTGTTCATTCTGGACCGCGGTAGAAACATAGTGGTGCAACATGTCTAACTCTTTGGAAGAGGTCCCGCTACTTTAGATATAAATCACTCAATTTTAAGTAAATGAAAACCTAAAGATACCTTGTTTCAGGTGATAACACACTAATGAAAACATACTTATGTTATATTTTAATTTCTGCTAACAGATCCTTGTAAATCCTTCTCACTGGATCTTTAAAATTATTCTATCTTATAGTATGAGTTTACAGTACCTGATATGGTTCCACTGAGCACTTCTACTTTTAAAAGTGTTGTCTGTCCCTTTTTTAACCCACTTTTTTTCAACTTTTAATCCCTCCAGCTTTGGGTCAGCTAACTTCTCTCTAACCATCCTCCTAAAACTGATTCGACTGAACAACCATAGCCCCACACTCCTAGCTATGCACAGACATCCCACTGGATGAGCACTCTGTGACCCAAAGATGGCTCGACAGATGAATTATATTCCTGTTGACGGTGCCTTGCTGCTGGGCTTGAAGCAGAAGTGTTTGATAAAGGCATGTCAAAACAGCTGTAGAGTTCTTGAACTAAGAAGTCCACTCTGGGGGAGGGCCAAGATCATGTCAGCCTTTGAGCTGTCTCATGCATGGTAAGGATTGTGCGTTCCCTTGAGGTGTTGTGATAAAAGAGTGGAGAAGAACCACAATTTTGCATGCAATGATGTTTTGTTTTGATCCTTAGAAAGCTCAGTTATCTTTTGTTTGCTTACAGCACTGGAAAAAACATGCTGATTAACTGCTCTTTGGTGACCTTGCTACAGTTTTAGTGTGTTTGTGTGTGTTGGGGGTTGGTTATAAAAAAAGGGTGGGGGCTTCTATAAGCGCAGAGCAGCTTAAGTTTAATTGCTTGTGGTGGCAGTCAAAGTCAATATGCTGGTCAATGGCCCGTGCATCCCGCAGGTTCATTTCCCCATAATTACTCTACAAGCGGCTGGCCAATGCATAAGTCTGTCATCATTAAAATAATAAGAATAGGTTGGGCAAGGAGTAGGGCAGGAGGAATGGAGGAACAAATGCAATAGAAATGAATGAATCAATACTGCAGACAAGAGAAAGAGATGACCTGGCATAGGAGGGGCAAAGAAATTAGTATTGGGCAGGTCTGTGGTTTGTCCCATACATGCATAATAATGTGTAGAAACAATCAGAGTTACTGAAGTTCACACCTCAAGAGAGTTAGCTTAAAAGTTCAGTTCACACTGATTAAAATGAAGTAAGTCATTTTTATAGTTGAGAGCTTTCATTTTTTTAACTAAGGTCATAGATTAAAAAAAATGAACTCGCTCATGTTTGTACAGTCGCTGCTGGTACGACTTGTCTTACAAACATGAATAAAATATTAGACTTTACTGTGATTATAGCACCTTTAAAATTGCATTACAAATCATCTCAACACCACCATTTACATGCATTATCTTTGAGACATGACCAAATCCCCCATTTACATTAAAAAAATTCCATTTGCGTAAACAGATTTTGCAGCCTGTGCATACC
The DNA here is from genome assembly GCA_029783725.1 of Acanthurus tractus. NCBI lineage: Eukaryota > Metazoa > Chordata > Actinopteri > Acanthuriformes > Acanthuridae > Acanthurus > Acanthurus tractus. The sequence continues at coordinate 2,494,591 of JAQNCA010000009.1, forward strand.
ACACATTGTCTTTTAAACATATAGCCAACAACAGCTGTTCTTTGAATAGCCTCCATATTTAACCAGAGAAGAGACAAAACTCAGAACACTTAACACAAATAACTAATAATAAACATAAAAAGCCATGAACACTGCAGTGTGCTCAACAGGCAATATTAGACTACAAAAATAAGATGCTACATTAACAGCTAAACAAAATATCTCCAAGGCAGACAACACAGAGATGCATAAACAACATAAACTTCATACGGCTGTAGCCAGTAATACACACACGCATATTATGTTCAATTTTCACACACCACTTTGTGGGCATATGAATACAATGCTACATTTCTCTGCAGCACAGCAGTTGTTTACCTCCCTCTCTTGGTGAAATGAAAATTATTCTGAAAGCCTTGCATACCACAAAGTTCTCGATGTTTTGCTCTGCTTCTTTACCTGATCCTTCTGTGTGCATATTGATGAGTCTTCTCGGTCACTCTGTCTCAATGCAGAGCTGGAAAGGAATTGATTCCAATTGTCAGAATAAGTAGAAAGGCCTAAAACACCTCACTGAAAGTAAGAGTTCATAAACAATGAAGCAGACATAATAATTACAACCACCATGATTACCTGGAGGTGTATTAAGTCAGTGAGTGATCTAAAATGTGCAACATTTTTTTAGTTAACAGTGCTTACAGTGACGATTATTAGTTGCAAAAGGAATCATTCAGTTCCCTGTTTACTGGACACATGATTGCATTAAACAAACACACTTTTTTCAGTGTGTTCATGCACAACACAGTAAACAAAGAAAGGCATGACGATACGCACACAATTAGACTCTATGAGCCAATGTGGCCAGTGTTAATTTGAAAGAACATTTTAAATCAGCTTTGAACATTAAATAAAAATAGAAGTTGAGAAAACATCACTAATAAGGCGTGAATGGAAGGGATGTTAATAACTAATTCATAACTTCTTTATGCTTATTGTTAGTGGCTAAACTATATTTTATTTTTAGTTAAGTACATGCCTTCAATCATATGCATAGACTAATAGCCAACACAGTCATGACTAAAAGTATAAACTTGCAGCACACATTGATTGACAGGAAAATGATTAACACTGTATCATAAATAACAATTAACCAAATTTATTTCAATGCAACCACTAAAGATCTTTTAAACTCTAAGGAAACTGATTTTTTTTAAAAAGAAAAGAAAAAAGACAATAATAAAAAAGATTTTTGATCGGATTTGAGCTTTTTTTTTCTACCCTCCTTATTTAATTCAGTTTAGTTTTGGATCAAAATACTTGGATGGAAAGCCAGTTATTGACAGAGATGTAATGGGCATTCTCAAAGCACCAGCTCAGCTCATTACAGTTCCCCTGAACCTGCTGGATTGCAGCGTAATGCGAAACAAGTATAAGGTGTGTGTGTGTCTACACATTTGTGTGTGTGAGGTGATGCGCATTCGTCGTGGTGCAGCCATGTGTTCTGCAGTTGCTGAGTGTAATCCTCGCCTTTTACCAGCTGCCCACAGGTCTTTCAAAAACGTCTCACTCGAATTAAAAACAGGTGGACACAGTTTGATTAGCTTGTTAAAACACACCTGCTCCTGAAGGGCGAGGCTTTACACACGCATACTGTATACACGCATTTGTACACACAAAACACACTTTGACACATGCACAAAAAAAAGTAACAGTGCTTGTGGAGCCAAGATAAATATAATGGGAGGAGAAAGTGGCTGTATTACAGCATTTTTCCTGTAAAAAGGACTTTAACACTAAGCTCTGTAAGGCTCATGGGTGACTATTATACAAAAAATAGACCCAAAATAGACTCTACAGTCACATGGTCAGTTCCTCTCCGTTGTTGCTCATTTAATCCAGGTTAGCTCCTGTATTTAAACATTCTGGTTATGTGCCCCTTTAGTGAAGTTATATTGATTTTATCTCCTATAACTAGGCAAATTTATGCCCTAAACATAAGCTGTCAAGCTGCGAGTATAACTCCATTTAGAATAAAATGGAAGAGATAATAGAACTTATACTAAAAGCCAGGAAACATTTATATTCAGCTATATAAAAATACAATAAATGTTCGAGTTAATGTTAAAACTGAGTATCACAGATTCCGAAACTAATTTCTGGACATGTTTAAATTTCTGTTTTTATCATACATACTGAAACAGCTTCTCTGTAGTGGAGAGCAGCGCTAAAGCTCTGATTTTGTTATGCTGGCTATTATAACATAAACAAACCTCATTCATTCAAAGTAAGGACATGTAAATGTAATTGTGCAGACTTTTATTAACTCTTTGACTATGGTTGACACTGCAGACACCAACCCTCACAACCCTCATAAAGGCATTATGAGACATTACCTGTGCTAATAAAAGGTGCATCAATGCTACAGTATCTTAAACCCCAAAATAATGTTTTTTTTTCAGAATTTGTCGGCAAATCTCTCACACATGTTCAATCTGTGTCCAGCCCTGAGTGACTACTGGAAAGTTTTTCTTCAAAAGTATCTAAGAGATTTCTGATAAAAGAGTTGCAGGAAATCCGCTCACAGCTTTGTTCCGTATCTCTTGCTCTTCTTCCTTGATTGGATCTAAGAAATACACTTTAGACTTTTAGCTTTTCTGGCAAGATGACTGATATTGCTTAACTGGAAGTACAAAAAATCCTTCCTCCCTCTTACATATAGCCCAATTTAACTGTCTTTTCCTACTAAGTCTGTAAAAACTACCATCACTCTAAAGGGCTCATCCAGTAAGTTCCTGAAAGTGTCTATTCTTTTTTAAAAAACTTTACAGGGGTACAGCCTTCTCCTTTCCATACTTTATGTGCGGTGCATAAATCCTGCATGCACAGTGTTCTGCTGACTGACACCACTTACTCTGTATTATTTTAACTATTTGCACTCATTAATTTTTTAATTTTTTTTTAATATTAGTCTTCAAGTATTTATATGTTATTTATTAAATATTTTATTCATGTTTTTATGATTATATCTTTCATTACTCTATTTTAAGGATTACCTCATGATTCAGCAATAATCTCTCAATTTAATGGTGTGCTACTATGTTCCCACTGGCTACATTTAAAGGCACCACAGACATTCTCTGCAAAAGCATTTTATGACCATGCCAGCAGGTTAACAGCTATTTAAAAGCCCATTGAGTCATTGTTACATTTAAATGTGCTCGAACATGAAGCATTTTATTTCTGTGTCAGCCTTTACTTCAGTGACCAGCATGTAAATGTCTGAGTGTGAATGTGTCTCTCTATATGTGTGTTTGTGTGTGTGTGTGTGTGTGTATGGTGGGAGCTGAGCTTATACAGTATTACAGAGTAATTTCCCACCATCAACGAAGAGACAGGGGCAATTGAACCCTGGCACTCCATGTTTTAAATGCTCATTTATGCATCAAATGTACTTTTTGAAGATAATAAGACACCATAATAGATTTTTATGAAAATGCATTTTATTGGAGGGAAGCCAGTAAGCATGTAAACCCTTTTCCCTTTCCCCTCATCTCACCTTTTAACAAATCCCTTTCAAGCAGCTATGCTCCAGGTCCATAAAACTTCTCTATATGAATATTTAATGTGCAACTCATGTAATGCAAATTCCACTTTATTTTATTTTTCCCTCTTCTTAGTCCATTATTTTTCCCAAGTGCTGCAACAGAGCTCGAGACTCAATGGTGGGCATCCAAAAGCTTTGCACAAACAGTGCTATTACAGCGGAGACATAACTTAGGTGTGTAAATAAACAAGAGAGCAGATATAGATTTTATGCATGCTTTAGCATTGTTGAGAGGGTTAGAATTTAATGCAGCCCACATGTTTTAATTATCATTTAAATGGACTTTGGTTGTGGGAAATGAGATAAAAACTAATTTTATCTTTATCATCCAGATCAGAGGTAATCTTAATATAGAAGCCAAAAAACATTTTTAGCTTAATACTTTATGACATTTTAACACCTTAACATATTCACCATTTACACCTTGATGCCTCTGATAAAGCATAAAGGTCATATAGTTTTAATATGAGAATCATCAGTTAGTTCAAAATCATATGCTTATTCACTTTCTGCAGAGAGTTAGATGAAGGGATGATTACCACTATCCAATCTGTCAGAAAATATGAAGCTGGAGCTAGGGCGTAAATAGCTTAGCTTAGCATGATTTAAATACAGCTGGACTGGCTCTCTCCAAAGGTAAAAAAATCTATTTATAATGTCCTTGTCTTTCTAAAGCTCGTTAAGTTAAACAAAAAACAAACCACCAATTAGAAACCTACACACAGATCTGAAAAAAAAAACATACCAGACAACACCACATGACATAGAAATGTAACGCAATAGATCTCAAAGATTTAGATTTTCAGGTGTTGTTGTAGTCCTGTTTTCTACTTTTTCATAGTTATTAAACAATTTAACATCCAAATTACAGTTCAAAAGGCATTTTGATACAGGAGCTTGTAATAAATGGTGTACCTAATTTTGGTAAATGTGTACGATCACATGTGTGAAGTCATGTGTGATTTGTAATGATTTATGGCACTTTGTCTCACATACAAACAACTATTACCGGTTTGGGTCAAATTAGATTGTATGTTAAGGGAAAAAAACGCTTTCTGTTATTGCTTCTGATTTTTCCCTGCTGCCCTTCCTCAACTCTCTTGGATTTTACAGAGTTTTCATGTAATGACTGACTGAAGCAAAAAAATATTTGAACATGCATGTTTCCTTCAAGATATAAGTTTTTGCACACGTTAGGACACCTCCAAGTTTTGGTGGTGGTTGGTAGGTACATTTCAACTGTTAACACAGTAAGAGAAGCAGGTCATCATGGTTATTACTGAGGAGACATTTTACAACGTGTACAGCTTGCAGAATGAGGCTGAATGAGTCTCTCTCTCTCTCTCTCTCTCTCTCTCTCTCTCTCTGTTTTTTTCCCTCCAGCTCTTTTTACACAAATGCTGCTGCTCTAGAAAAAACAGCTTTGGTTGCTGAGCTCTTATTTGATGCTCAAAGAGAAAAAATCAGAACATGGTGGCAGCAGGGGTTTAAAGGCAGTTTGATGCACTTCATAACACTTCTGGTGTGTGTTGGCTATTAAAAATAATAGCTGTTTTTCAAAACCTGTTGTTTAGACATTTTCACTGCGTTTTGGACCTTAAGTCAACAGCAGCCAGGTGCAGTTATTTCCTGTTCACCTGGGAACATCGCGATGAAAACAAGACCCCAGAAAGTCAATGTGCCTTAACTGCACTATTTCACATTAAATCAGCAAAAGATTAAGCAGAATTTGGGACCAAACTGGGCATAAATACTTGGCATAAATGGGTAAAAAAAAAATTAAAATGACAGAGAATAAACTACCACAGCACTACCACAATTCTGCTTTTAACTGTCACATGATGTTGATGGATCAGACAACCAGCAATGAAGATTTCATTAACATTTATAAATGGTAGCTTGTTCTTAGCAAACAAATATTTAAAATTCAATTAACACATTCTATTAACATTTTTAATATCCAAGTAAATTTAAGTTGTTCCATGTTCCACTCTGACACAAACTGATATCTCCTTTGTGCTTTCAAATCTACCAATTTTCAATGACTCTGGTAGTGTTTGCTCTTCCTACATCTTACATTGCAAAAAAAAGAATCTTTCTTCAGTAACTTTCAGTAAATAGCATTAAATGTGCAAATTAAAGTATTTCTCACACTAATAGATTCTCCACAATATTATGACAGAAAAATATGCATAAGAATTTATTTAGCCTGTGGTAGATAAAATTAGATTTTTACTAAAACCCTAATGATTCTAATGAGAATAAATTAGCCAAAAAGCATTCGATAAAAAATGGGTAAAATATGTCCTATTATACTGTATTATTGTATTTTTTGTATATATTCAGCTGCACTCATGAGGTAATGTCAGTGACTAATCAATGATTCAAATCAATCTATATTGACTGTTTGACAAAGGCCACTGTTGTTCTCATATTGACAAAACAACAATCTAGTTCCCCGTTTCATTAGCTGGTGTTCAAAATTTATAAACTGCTAGCAGGTGAATGCAAATCACACAGGGCAAACATTTAAATGCTAGTCTGCTTTTGCGGGCTTTGAAACAGCAGATGGGCAGGATGGTGGACCCGGGTCCAGTCCAGGCCTCCAGCCCTCCACTCTCCCTCTGTGCCAGCGCTGGCTTGCCAGGCTCAGAGTGCCAGAGAGCTAGCCCCTCTCTCCCCCCTTAGGGGTGTCTCTGTGTGAGGTGGTAAGGGCTTGGCACTGCAATCTTTGGAGCATGGGTAGCAGAGGTCAGCGTGTGCGGTTAATGCCCTGCGGCAAGTCAGTGCTATATCCAAACCTCTGCCTGCCTGCTTTTGCAGAAGAAAGAGAAACATAAAAGTGGAAGGAGGGGGAGGAGATGAGGAAGGCTTGAGACTACAAGTTAGAAAAGCTGAATTTCTCCCAGTGGTTTTTACAGTCACAATAGCAGTTGCATAAGGCTAGACCCCAGAAAGAATTGCTGTTGCCTAATTAACAATAAAAGTGTAAGTAGAGGTGCTAAACAAATGAATGAGTTTTGTGCTAAAAGCTAACCTTAACATGCTGATGTTGGCTTGCTGTTTTTTTCATGTTTAACATTTAAATTTAGTGTTTTAGCATGTTTGCATTTGCTAATTAGAACTTATTCTCAATGCTTGTATTTGTAGATGTTTAGTAGAAAAGTCAATCTAGACCAAATTGACCGACTGTCCAACAGAGAGGCATCACTGTCCCTACAGCCACACCATTAAAGACACACCCCAACAGACACAACTCAACACTTTGTGCAGTTATTCATATTCAGTGTGCACATCCTCGTTTTCTGTGATAGAAAAAAAAACAGCAGTGAAAGAATGGAAAAAATTGTTCAGATGTATTTTTCATGAAAATATCAATGTATTCCACTGAGAAAGTCACCTATCACTTTCTCTCATTTTTGTTTTTTCCTCTAATCACAAACTGAGAGGTCTTCCATGAGTCATAACTCATAAAGGAATAATGCAACTGCTTTTTCGGGGAAAATGTGCTGGCTATCACTTAATAGGAACATTAACCTGAATATTAGTATGCATGCTTCTGCACCCTCCATTCCCTGCACTCAGCCGACACAGGGGAGCAAATCAGCAGGTCACCTGGCTCTGCTGCATTACATTCTGTAAGAGGTGTGTGTTTGCTTGTGTATGTGTGTGTGTTTGCATGTGGTTGGCAGAGGGTTGATGTGCGAAGGAGCGGTACAATGTCTGAAATTGGATCTCTGCTTGTTAGCTATTCGCATCACAGCACTGTGTAGAGCTGGAATAAATGACATTTGAAAAGCACGTTGGGAAGTCAGATTGTTTCTTGGCTCTCTGCCCATAATAATGAGCATCTTTTGTAGTTTCAGCAGGTCTGTTTTGATGTCGGTGGAGATTAAGCAACACTTCGTCTGAAGTTCATTACAGTCATCCCCAAACACTGACCCCAGTAGAGGAAAGTTATGAAAAAAAAATCTGTGCTCCATTCCAATTATTCTTAGAGCAAGTACAAAAAAGATAAATGCTATTTGAAGTATTTGAAGTCATTAGTGTAATGATTTAATTATTTATGAGTGCCAAGGCATAACTTAGTATGGGAAAAGCTTTTAAGATATTATTGAAATGAAATGCAAATGGTTTTTCCACTCGGTGCATGGAAACGCCTGGAAAAATAGATTTTGAGTCAGCTCTTTTTGTCTCTAAGATGGAAAAGAGAATCTAAGCTGTTTTTGAACATCTTCTGTTGTCCTATTTTTGTCTTTTCACTTTTAGTTTTTCTCCCTCTTCTTTCCCCATTATACCCAAGCCTGTCAGCGCTCTTCTTTGCCACCGCCGGCATGTGTGTGTACAAGATGTGTCCATATATTTAATATTAAAATACACAGGACATTAGCAACAAGCAGGACGAGTTGGATGGACATGAATATCAGCCAATGTTTAACAGATTACATACACGAAAATGGAGAAAAAAGGAGCAATCTATTGATCTCGACTGTGTCCAGCAGAGTCTCGTTACATAAACAGACACTTTGTACTCATATTTACTCTGATATCACTCATTTTACTGCTTTTGCCAGGTATTTTAATTCCCGAGTCGATGGTGAACCCGCCAGTCAGCCTGTACACAAGCTGATTCCTTGGTTTTCTGCCCATTCATGATCCAACACAGGGCATAATCCTTCGTGTGTTTTCGCTCTCAGCTCATTCACCTGGAATGACAGAACTAGAGGGGGACATGGCACAGCACAGTACTTGCAGGACAGAACAGTTGACTTGTAACCTTGCATAGTACCTGTATGTAAGCTTGAACACTTGTGAGTTTTTCTACTTGCTATTTCTGCTAGATGTGAAGCCTACCTCCTAACCCCCAGGTATTGTTATATCTTTTTTCTTTTTGCATAACACCTTTTTTCCACCCCTGTACTGACAGCATAACTTACTCCATAATGTACATTGATTTGTCAACCACCACTGTAAGTCATCCGCAGCTGCCAGATTCATGCGTGACATGGGTTGGTGATGGAGCGATGGAAGGTAAAGCATGATTTGTGTAGCGGTCACAGCCTGCACACCAGATATGACAAACAGCTTCAGCTTTTCCCCTTCCCTGCCGCTGGAATTCCTAATGTGAAAATCCAATTTCTTGAACACATGTGCACTTTAGGTAAAAAAAAAAAAAAAAAGTCACAGCCTGTTTAAACACAGTCATCTTTTGAAGCTTGCAGACACAGCATAATGGCTTATTGTAAATCATTTTTAGGCTATTTCTCCAAAGATAAAATAAATATATTTTTGTGGAATAAATTGGTAAGAGCTTTCTGTAAATGTACTGTTTTAAAAAGATGACAGCCGTAAAGGAAGTTCTTTGACCATTTCGATTCATTTCTACTTTTACATAAGTACTTTTGTAGAAATAAAAACACCACAGTGTAAAAATACTTAATTTCAAGCAAAGGTTAGCACAGAGGTGGGAGCAACTATATGCACTGGCAGTATAAAGAAATAAAACCAACCATGCTAAAACCAGAAGTAAGTTGGCAATGTTGTATGTTACATTTCAGTGATTAGGTGTGTGGTTACATGGTATCCTATTTGACAATTTCACAACAACGACTGCAGAAAAGCACAGGAAGAAATCAGGCTGCTCACTGCTAAACAACCATCACTGCAGTCTGAGGTTATTTTTTTTTTAATTAACTAAAATGGAATTAAAATGTAAGAACATACCTTGTTTAAACACTCATTATAAAAACTAAAACTAAACAGTTCAAGTTACCCAAAAAACAGGAAAAGAGACACTAATTTTACCCTCTGATATATTAGCACCTAGGCTGGCTCCATGTAGATGTGTCAGTGCTGAACAGAAATTAACACAAAGCATCACCTGCATGTAGTGATCTAGTTAACTGGGTATGCTTATATTATCAACTGACATGAGGCCAGATAAACACTATGTATTATTTCTTTAAACTTTTGCTTTTGTGGGATTTTGTTTGTTTGTGTGTTTTTGTTTTGGAGTTAAATTAAAGGCATACCATCCTCCAAATTCTTTAATATGAAGTCTTGTTCCTGCTTGGGCCCCTGTGCAACACTTAACATCTCAGAGAAATCCACAAGACCTGCCATGCCTTGTTATGGTTTCTTTCAACTGGTAAAAAACGATTCCGTAATATGTTAAAGAAAGATTTTCACATCTGTATTCGTACTCTGTGCTATATAGACATCCACAAATTAAGCATGGGAATCTAACAGGAACACTTGATTATAAGGAGAAGGAAAAGGTCAGGCCATTCATCACCCACATACCTGGTCATTACGGCAACACCAATTGAAACTGTGACAAATGAACCCTTCTCACTTTAATGGACTTGGCATTCTGGTGTTCTGAATGCACTCTCCACTGCGACTTAGAGTCAACAAGCCACATACATATATTCACTGTAAAGAGCTGGAACACTAGTAACCTCTTCAGCCAAGACCAATTAGCAAGCATCCACTTAGAAAGAGGAATATATATTGGATGAGAATGTGGTAGGAAACGAATGAATGAGAGATGCATTGTGTCATTATACAGCTTTATAAAAGAGGCTTTTTGGTGAGAGTGCATGGTTAAGAATTCATATTCTCTTCCCAAGACTCTGTGCTCTTAGCTATAAGTTGCAATTTTGTTGTTTTTATTTCACTTGTAAAATTTGAGAAAACTGTCATTCTCTCATTTGTTTTTTACACCTCCAAGCACCTATCCCATAGCAGTACTGACACACACACTTTAGGCTTATATTATACCTTCAAACCATCAAACTACCTTACAAAAGAACATGGTCAACTAATATTCTTATCGGAACACAGTCAAACCATACAGTCTTTTCAGAACATCCATATACATTTTATAGATGGAGACAGGTAAAAAAAAAGCAGAGTGAAAAAGGCAGGAACCAGCGTATTACGGACAATGTCCAGAGAGGCATGGTATTTTAGCAGAACAAGCCAGCAGTTGCTGCATACTTGAGCTTTAAAACAAACAGACTGCTAAAACCACGGTGTCTGTGGAACCAGCAGTGGAGGTGCAGAAGAGGCCCCAACCACAGACCACTAAATCCATGGTGTCTGTTAAACCAGCGTTGAAAGTGAGGAAGCAGCCCCAGCCACAGACTGCTACACCTCTGGAGTCCAAGAAGACTGACTTGTTGGAGGAAGTACCTGTGGAACCTCAGCCATATGAAGCACCTGAGGAACCACAGGCAACTGTGGCCCCAAAAGAACCAGCTATCGTGGTCATAGAGGGATCACATTTAAGTGTGATCCCAGAAGAATCTGAGGAGGAAGCTGTGGCCCCTGAAGAACCACAGGTAGCTGTGACTGTGGAACAACCAAAGGAGGTTCCTGTAGTTCCAGAGGAACAACTGATAACTGTGACCCCAAAAGAACAAGAAGACTCTAGACTGATGTCTGTGCTGGCCCAGGCAGAGGAGGACCTTAACAGGGAGACACTCCAGTGGGAGATGGAAAAGTTGTGTCTCCTTGAAGCTTTAAAAGACCCGCAGGCCCCCACTCAGAAAACAAACAAAAAAAACAAAGAAACTATCTCTGTGGAGAAGATCCCTCCGGCTATTTCAGTGCGCCTCCCATTCATCAGCAACAGATTGATTTATGCAATTGACACCATGTCATCACTGGGACTAGGCAGCATTGTGGCATCTTAGAAATTCTGCACAGAGTTTTGATGCTCTTTCTCGCTGATGTGGGTTTACTCCGGATGCTCCGGTTTTTCCCACGAAGCAAAGAAAAATAAACAAGAGAAGCACATTAATAAAAAAAAGAAAGTAAGAAAATAAAATATCACTTATTGTTTAAATATTTTTTTTTTAATGATAAAAGATGAACAAAAGATGCACGTTAATAAGCATAGGAATTTTTTTTTATTGTTTATTATTATTTCTCTCATAAGAATTAAAATTATTTACTCCATTAAATGATCTTTATCACTATATGTTGCATTTAAAATACATTACAATTTCTATACATATAAAATACATACATTTTATATAAACATATGATAAAGGTGTCAAGCTTAAACTTGACTTTATCAAAATGTAATACTTTTTCTTTTTCATTTGAGACCTTACACACAAAAAAATCTTATTATACTATGTCCTCAGTAATTCTAATAATTGCCTGGCTACTCCATATACATGTGGAAAGCCCAGTGTGTGTAGAACAATGGAACACAACCTCACAGAATAAAGTTTGACAAAAATAGATGAAATCGTAAGCTACGTATGTAACTATGGTTCTATGAATCCTGGATGACCGCCAGAGGCGGTGCTTCAAGCACTGAATGTATCCATCTTGCGCATGCACAGGTCGAGTGTTAATACCAACAAAGTCACCTGTGACCCCTGATGACCCCGGTCAGTCTATATCTTCCGGTGACATC
>JAQNCA010000009.1:2506707-2518723 GCA_029783725.1 Acanthurus tractus
GCCTATGATGCAGCGGCACGTATGGGACGCATAGGCAATTCTATGTCCCACCTGATGCTTGCTCTATCAGCATCCTTCAGCATCCTTACAGGAGACTACACTGGATGCTTCTGTCCACAATTTCAGTGACGCTTCTCTGCAGGCATTCGTACTGATGTCTAGAGAGCTGGGGTGGCGATTTATTGTCACTTTACACAGAGAAAAAAGACAGCCTTTTTGCCCATGTTGGATTTAGTAATATCTCAGTAACCAACAACTGAAAGCAGACGTGTAGCAAAAGTGATAGCAATCTCACGTTCAACTGTACAACAATTCGGCTGTGCAGTTGTTTAAAATGTGAAATAATCCAAATGGTATAACTCATAAAGTCAAATTAATAGGGTTTGTTTCAGGACAAAGTTTCAAATCTAAAACATAGGAACACCTTAGATATTTTCTGTTGGAAAACTGTGGGGAAATGAATCTTGTTCATCAGCACAACCTTCGAAATGTCTATCCTCTTACAGCTTACAATCTTTCAGGAAACCACATAGTTACATTGAAACGCTATATCTGTTGCACATTTTAGATTACATCTCTCTATATCACAAACTGCATGGTGTGATCTCATGTTTTAGCCTAATTTCATAAAACCACTGCCCACCAATAACTTGTTTTCACAGAGGATCAAACTAACTTTGGTGGAGTACAACCTTTTTGTGTCAGGATTTTTAGGGTTCTTCTTATCCCCACATGCCATGGATTCAGCAATGCCCCAGATGAACTTTGGACACAGAACTGAGAAACTGACTCTTCCGTCTGGCATACCAGAGACGGTCAAGGAGCTGAATTTGACCTTGAGGATGCACTAAATATATATTTCGCAGGCAAGTAAAATACTAGCAGAATTTAGAAGCACCATGACCAAAATCACAAAAACAGGATCTAGGTTGTACAAAAAATGTAGTTTTCAATCATTGTTATGTTTACATTTCCAAATTAATTGAACATCTGCAGTGATTTCTTCTTTGTTTTCATGATTGGCTTATCAGTTATTGTATTCCTCTCCAGGACTCCTTGTGCTCTTCTGTGGAGAGGACCAGAGAGGTTGTCCTGCAGTGCCCCATAGAATACCTTGGAGAGCATGGGGAACATCTCATCAAAGAATTCAATATAGGTGAACTTAATTTGCATTAACCTTATTCAAGGATTGTTATCTTTTGATTGGAAGCTGTCAAGTACATTAATTCAGCTGTTCTCATAGTCTATATTTTTTCTTCACCAGAACACACTCAGTCTGTTTAATCAGTGCAAAGGAGCTGAAATTGTCCTGATTGCTCCTTGTGGTTCACCTTTGTAAATAAGGGGCTCTAAATAAACTTTGACTTAAAATTTGACACCCAGCCTTAAATTGACGTGGGTGATATAGAGCTCTTTATTAAAAATCTCTGTGACATGATATGCAGTTTTATGATGTGATTTGCTACATTTTTTTCTATAGCTGTATGCTGTGGTACTAATTACATTTTCACATTGCAGGGCGCTGAAGCCTTGGAGAACTTGAAGAGTTCGTGGTGGCTAGGGCTAGGCGATAAATTGATTTCATCGATTAGTTCGAATTTGTACTTAATGTCGATTTGTTTTAATGAAAATCCATTTTCTCATCAACATCTGCCACCAACACCTGCCTGCTGGGCTCCCGTATTTCAGAGAGTGCGGATTGCGCGACCCCCTATCCCCTGCGCTTCATACACAAACAACATAGCGGCGAGCGGTGCAGATCTCACTCCGAAGACAGGAAACATATCTTCAGTTATTGGGAATTGGTTCAGGTTTGTGGCGTCAGACACAGAACACACAGCACCTCGCTGCAAAGTCTGTTTAAAGGCTGTTGCTACCAAAGGTAGCAGTACTACCAATGTACCGCAGCACCTCAAACAGAGGCAGCCCAAGCACCGCCACCAAAAAACAACCTACTGTCTTGGAAACATTAACAAATTGTATCCCGTATGATAAGAAAGGAGCCTGGTGGAAAGCTGTCACGGATACAGTTGCAATGTATATTGCAAGAGATATGGTGCCCATATACATCGTGGAAAAGCCGGGGTTTATTTACCTGCTCAAAGTTTTGGACCCCAGGAGCTGCAAATTGATTTTAGGTAGGGGGTGAAAAAAATCTATTTAAATCGTGAATCTGGATTTTTTTTGAAAAAATTGCCCAGCCCTAGTGGTGGCAATTACTGTGATCACAAAGAACAGAGCTTCCTCAAGCGACAGTCCAAAAGAAACTGGAGTTGTTGTTGAAGTCATGGAAGTCATTTAAAGGGTTGGTTGCCAGAGCTTGCTGTATCCTCCTTGGTTTGACCTATGCACTGAATCTTGATTATCCCAGGCAGCTGAAGTAAACCTTTGAGGTAATACAAAAACTTTTCTTGGAACTGGATGCATCAAAGCTGTTGAGAAAGTCCAGTCCCTCAAGAGCAAACTTCTGGCTTGAGGTGAGACAGTGGTTGCAGTGAACACTTTTGTGCCACACAAAATTCAACACAAATTGGACATGTGCCAAGTGCCTACTACAAAAAAAGTCTGACCACAAAATCTGTTGTGGTCAGTTTAAGGTAAAAATATTTACTTACCATGTTTGCTCTTTAATATGTTTAATGTTTTGGCACTTGCAATTTGAAGGGTTGTGCTTCTCCTGTGAGATTATAGCTGATATAATTTAGTGGCATACTGAGGTGAGGAAGCAAGCAAAGAATTTTTCCTTTTGATAAGATACAATTCTTTCAATTCATAGAATGACCATAAATGGCCTTCTGTCTTATTTGTAATATTAATTTAGTACATTTGCAAATTTTAGTTTTAAGGACAGTGTAGGTAAGCCCCAATGTTTCCAAGAGCTCTTCTCGACAGGTTCTCACAGCAATTGTGTTCATTTTTTGTTTTCACAAATTTAGTGTATGAGGTCAGCATTTTTAATATTTTAAAATTTGCACTGAAATGTTTAAGTTTGCACTCTTCAGGGTCATAAAAAATTAAAAGCATTATTTCTTGGTACTGAGACTCTAATCCCACTTTAAAATGTAGGTCATAAAATAAACAGATGTTGTTCCAAAAAAAAAGAACAATATTTAGATTAAAATAAATGCACTGAGAAAATTCAGATAGATACCCTGATTAATGTTTATCATTATTACTCAATTAAATGCCACTTATATGTAGAATTTAAAAATGTTTTATCACTACTTTTTACTAATTTAAACATTTCTCTTTTGGATATCTACTCGATATTTTTGTTCAGGTTTTACTTAATTCTTTTATGTATTTTAATAAAATCTACTTATATTAAATGGATTACTTAAGGGTCATATTTGATTCATATTTACTTAATTCTTGACATAATTATGTTTAACTGATAATATTGCGTGTCATCTGTTGCCTCAATTTTGTTGAGTAGATACGGTCTATCCTTTTTTACAGTGTATCAGCCAGTGGTCATAGTTTTGTCAGCTGAAAATTTGCTGTAATTTTGACAACAACTTAAGCTGTTTGCACAACTGGAATGGTATCAATATGGATACAGAGCAAAGAGGCTCCTTCAGGGACCCTGCAGTTTCCCAAACTCTCCCACTGTGTCTCCCTGACGACAGCACTCTTTGCACTCAGGCCGAGCCCCAAACACAAGAGCGAGCCCCCAGTGGCAGTAATTACTGCACCACTCAACCAAGATGACAAATGAACAAATGTCACAATACCACGGCCTGCTTGCTCCCTCTTTGCTCTAACTGCCTCACACACACCCATTAAAGTCCAAAAAATCCTCTCTCTTATCCACACATACGCACACCCAAGTTTTTTTTACTGCAGGAAGGCAATCAAACAGAGCAGGTGAAGGCTGTAACAGGTGTAAACATCCCCTTTTTTGTGGCGGCAACCTAAGACACAGAAAGAAAGCAAAGGAGAGGGAGGATGACAGACTGGTGGATAGCCCGTCAGGAAGCAGCAAGCCATGTCCGTAGCAGCAGGGTCGTATGCCGAACGCTAATTACATTGATGAATGGCGTTGGCTGTGCATTCCCGCTACCAGCGATTTACGGCCTCACTGACCCCAACTATCACCATTCGTGAAGGACAGAGTGTGCAGGGTGCAGGGAAAGAGAGAAGCGGGAGAGAGAGGCTTTCTATCCAAAAAAAGAGAGAGAAAGATTTGATGCTTGTTGACATTACCCGCCTGTATTATCACCATTTCATGGCGCCCACAAAGCTAATTGAATCTGTGCCCTCACCCTGCACTGAATCCTCTTTACTGCTGGCAGGGCCACCTTCATTACATTTTTTTTGTAAGAGAAGAACTCACATTTGACACATGACTCACTCGAGCATAAACAAACACAAAAGATGAAACACATTAGCGCAGCCTCATTTCCACTGTGGGTAATACTGACAAAAGCCACCGAATACATGTTTACCAGCTGTATGTGTGTGTGCGTGAGTGTTAGTGAGTGTTTTGCTCCCATCTTGTAAGGTATGCTGTTGATTTGTGTGTGTGATACCATGTGTGAGGGTGAGACAGAATGAGAAATTGAAAATACTGAAGATAAGATAAAGATAATATTCATGCACGTCTGTGTGTGTTTGCACATTTCTCCGTCTATATGTGCCCCTGTTTGAATGGCAGAGCAAGAGCAGGGTGCCCTGTGATTGATTCTCCCTCTGTTTCCCACATTCGCATCATCAAAGGAAGACATGGTGCTCTTGAATACAATTAAGAAGGCTCAGCCTTGCCACTACTGTAATCAAACAGACGAGGGAAGAAGAAACGAGGACGTCAACTGCGGCTGCTGCATCTGCACTTTCATCTATTGCCCTTTTCCCATTCTGTCAGTTTTCTGTCTTTGTGAGGGATGTGTGTACAAAAAGGCGTTGGATGACAGGTGTAACTTATCAGGCCCAAGTCATCTTTAGCATCTCCTCTGTGCAATTCATCCAGACAAGCAGGGTTGAAAGTCAAATAGTCCATGTTATTTGCTCGTTCCTGAACTCTGCATAGTGGAAGTGAATCAATGGGAATAATGTTTAATTACGTTAAAAAAGGTGGCTTTTTAAATTATATTTTAGACTGTATCAGAATAAAAAATAAATAACTGTTATCTTTTATATATGTAGTCATGTTGGAAGTAGAATTGATGATGACAGTGTTGGTTGTCACATTGATGCAACACACTTTTCGACATTGCTTCCTATATATATTTCCAGACCATCAAAAACAACAAGGGCTGTGGTATAAATTTAGTATATTATAGATGAGAGATGGGAGTCAGAGTATAGATAGGTAAATTAAAAAACTCTGCAGGGGCTCTCTCAAGCCATTAGCAAAAGAAGGGTAAACTGTAAACATTAGCCCCCATACACCTAACAAGAACCACTGATAAAATAACTATACTGTTATTATTGTTGATGGCGCACTGATGGGGGCTTATCTGGTGTAGGCCTGTTTGTTTGGGGTACAAACCGTCATGACTAAGTGATCAACAATCAATATTTCATTTAACATTATTTCATTTATTGGATTTTTGATAAATCACCTGTCAACTTTTAAAATTATTTACAAAACTTTCTCAAATTGTTCAAAGGTGCAATCAGTGTGAAAATTGGCAAGCTAGCTGGAAAGGTGCCGGGCAGTCGTGGAAAGAAGAGCTTGTGCTGTGGGAGGGAAAAACCCCACCCCAAGTGGGTTTTGATTAGCTTTGTAGCAAATATGGCTACATTAGAAGAGACTTGACCACACAGCTAACACAGAGGGTGATAAAAACAAAAAGACTGTTGGCTACATTCAGTGTCCAGCCAAGCTGCTGCCACGTATGGATATTTTTTAATCTGTAATGATACTTTCTGACTAACATATCATAAAGCTAAAGATAGACAAAATCAGATGAAGCCTCTCCTCCGTTTTTCCTGTTACCAGGGTGATGACTGATTAGTCTCACTCTGTGATTTGTTGCCCAAAAAGGAGCAACTTTGACAACGAAGCACCTTTCTGAAAAGTTCAGAGATTTTCAACAAGTGGCACAGCATAAAAGACAAAACACTCTAAAAAAAGATGCTGGGTGCAGCGCTTTTCTTCAGACGGCCGCATGCTGCCTCATACGCTCTCTCCTCATTTGGAGCAATTTAAAAAGGATACAGGGGCTCACAAAAAAAGGAAAAGCTCTATTGACAAGGGCCCTGAGAGATGTAAATGCAGTCAGTGCATAATAATATGAGTTCCAAATCCTTGAAAATTTAAAATGTGACTATTTTTACCTTCATACAGAAAGAGTGGTTTGGTTTAAAAAGGGTAAAGTAAAGAGGTTTGAATTGACTTGGGCTTTGTCGTTCCCATTTTCTATTAAAAATTGGAGGCAAAAAGGACGAGAGCATGAGAAAGCAGGAAAAAAAGATGGCTCTTTTGTGACGAGTGCTAAAATGTCCATGATGACACATAGCAAAACTTTGTGAAAGATATTATCACTTTGTCTGAACTCTTGCCTGTAATGTTGGCGCTGTTGGGGTGCAACAGGGATTTTTTGATCCACTGTTAGTCAGAGCTGCTCAAGTCTTCTCTGCAGGGGCTGACTCTCCATTTGAACCGTTCTGGCATCCATCTGTGCCCATGCAAACCCATTTACAGAGCACATTACAGGCTTGAACAATGAGCTGCTCAGCCTTCAACCCATCCCAAATGGCAGCATCCTTGACTTTTACTGTGACTGAGGAGTAAAGCATTACAGACAGGAAATTTAGCTAAATTACCTACAGGATTTTAAGTAAAATACAGTTGGCACACAGAAGCATTTGTGTAAGTATGATTAAATCTTTCAAGAGAGGATTGTTTTGTTCATCCTGTTGGCTGCACATGATCTTAATGGCTCAACATCTATATGAACACTGCAGTACTTTGAACAAAGTGCAGACTAAGAAATAATTTTTTTTGCTTTGATCAGAACATTTATTTGTCAGAGAAAAACTATTGATTTAGTGTAAGGTGTTAGAATAAAGTCATTTTTTATCCATTTACTGAAATTTATTGGCTCAGAGTGACATTCTTTTCTTTTTAAACCAAGGTGAAAAGACTAAATCATGAGTCAGACAGCCAAATAAAAATAAATAGTGTATTAAAGCCAGATTCTTGGCAAGCAGTCGATCTAGATTTTTGTCAATAAATGTAAGATCAGTGAAATATTTTCAAAAGCATTTCAAACTTTCTATTGGGCTGCATCAAGGATCACAATGTAGTTTAATCATCCAAGTTATTGTAAATTATTTGACAAATTAGAAAAAAATCCTACTCTATATGCTTAATTAGGAAAAAAAATAGGAATGATAAACAGCGGTGCATTTGAAGCAACAATGTGTCTTAGTAGAAATTAGTATGTTGTGTGATTCGGCACCTCCACGGTTTATGAGTGGAACTCTGCTGCCCTAAATACAAATTACAGGTTACTAGTACAATATTTGCAGATGCAATGTGCATGCTAACTAGAAAACAAAATGGGCAGAGTCATAACAATGTTATGATCTATGAAATTATATCTTGAAGTAAACATGCAATTTTTTGCTGTGCAGAAGTCAAAGTTTACACCAGCATTGCATACAATTCAAAACAGAAGCATGCCAAGCTAACATTACCTCAACCAGAGACAAGATGCTGCTAAGATCCGAGTGTTGACTGAGAGTGACTGACACATAGATACTATTAACCCTCATACAAGTCCATGTGCAGGCATCACTTTTTAAGCTTTTAATTTCAGCTTTAACAGTTATATAATATTACTTTTAATGAAAAAATCACTCTTAAATACTTGCTAAATACACAAATAATCAAAGAAATAAAATGTTGCTGTAACAAGTATATAATGTAATGTATGTAGATTACATGGAAAATGTCTGTTGATCAGTCTGGGTTTTTGCAGAATATGAGGAGGCTGCACTTTGTCACTATTTTGTCCCCATACACACAGAAAACAAACAAGAGATTAAGTCCCACAGGACTTCATTCAGCTTAACATCTTTATGCAACTAGCAAATCACCTGAAATTGCCTCAGTGTAAAAAGAGTGCTATAAATGAGATGGCCTTGCCTAAAGCAGCAGAACCTGCAGTATTCAATTCCAAACAGAATGGAAGAGAGTTGAATGGAGAAAACAACAACTAAAGGAGCACAGTTCAGAGACACAGAAAGGCCACGAGATCAGAAAAATTTAAAAATGTCATTTCATAGTGCATGAAAACACTCATCCTATTTCATTTCAGTCTGTCCATTACAGCTGGACATTTCTTCAGCGCAACAATAAATGCATTTCACTGATGCTATAAATTACTAATACTAAATCATGTAGTATAAATTTAATGGTTGCCACTCATCCACATGGTCATACACTTGACCTCCAGATAAACCCTGACAGTTTATTTGATCATTGGTCCATTATGTTTTCCACCTCACTCCCCTCTCAGACTCCTCAACTGGGTCTGCGCAGGTAACTCTTCCAGACCTGTCACACCTCTCACTGCCAGACAGTTTTTAGATGCCCTCTCTTCTGCTCTCATTAGGCTCCCCCCGCTGATATGGGAACAGAGGAACTGGTCACAATTTACAATCATACTTGCACCAACACTCTTGACTTAATTGCCCCCTTATTAAGTATGAAAGAAGAAGTCAAACCTCAGATCTGGTTTAACTCCATAATTCATGCTAATAGGCAGGGGAGCAGAGTGTAAACGGAAAAAAAGGGAAAAAGAAGCAACTGATTGGCTGGTTAAACACCAAAACTGTGTCAAAGCAGAGAAAACCAAATAGTTTCTTATATCATTTTCAAACATACCAAAGACCCAAACTTTTATTCAACAAAGCCCTTTAATCAAAATCTGGTGTTTTAAAATGTGCTCTATAAATAAACCTGTGCTAACATAAAGCTGAACATATTAATGGTTTAAAAGAGCTCTTATTAAACACTTGGTGCTTGAAGGGTTACTGCATGTTTCCAGTATATTTCTCTGTGCTTTAACAGCATAAATTGACTGTGTAAGTGTGTTCAGACTGTGGAAAGTGTGCACAATTAGCTGCTCACATTATTAGTTAAATACACAGAAGGAGATATGGATGAATATTAATGTGCGACCGTGCTCATGTTCTGCTGCCGAGGCAGTTTAAATCACTGGTTTCCATTGTTAAAAGATTTTAGCTGCTCTGCTGGAAAAGGTAAAAATAATGACTCTACTTGTGTCTCTCCCTCGGAACTAACAAGAAAAATGAAGGCAGTAGTGACAGTTTGCTGGAGGTCACAGAGATCAACGGCTCTCAAACAGCGTATAAAACTAAACCAAACAGCATATTTGTAGAAGTGTTTTACTGCTTTTTTGTTGCTAATTAAAAACAATATAACCATCTACATCCTTTATATTTAGACATGTCATACAGCTAAACTCAGCCTCCCTGTTCTCTCTTCGTTCGGCTCGTCATCTATTTCTCATCTTTGCTTCTCTTCAGCCAACAGACAAGTTCAGCAAGGGGAGGCCTGTTGCCAGGCAACAGCCCAAAGTGTATGATTAAAACTTTGATTTCCAATCTATCACCTGAGAGACTGATGTGCCTCCTTTCCTCTGATGCTCTGCAGAGCAGCTGGGATGGACTCATGCACGGCAGCTCCACACTTGCCAAATGAATCTTTACTGTGAAATGAAACATTTGGCTCACATGGAGTCGGACTACCTCATCTTCGACCAACTTGACATCGAGCTACACCTTCAGAATGTCATTTTAAACTCTGGTCTAAAGTTATGTACGACTAACCAGGTTCAGTCTGGAATATTTGGAGGAATTTGTTTTCCCCTCCTGCATATTTGACTAATAAAAAATCTAATATCAAATAATCTTGCTGCTTTGGTCTTTGTCCGTTGTGGCATGACTGCAGATAAAAGTCACTGTTGTTAGCGAACAAGAGAGATAAAAGGATGTAGAAAATCTCCTTCATGTCTGCTTTATTGAATGACAAAGGCCACACCAGTCTTCATGTTACAACC
Organism: Acanthurus tractus; assembly: GCA_029783725.1. NCBI lineage: Eukaryota > Metazoa > Chordata > Actinopteri > Acanthuriformes > Acanthuridae > Acanthurus > Acanthurus tractus. The sequence goes on from JAQNCA010000009.1 coordinate 2,516,745, forward strand.
AGGTTTCATCATTATGATTGATTTTAATCTGCCTGAGATGCTCTTATGTACTGGGTGACTTTTTTTTTAAGAGGAATAGAGGAGGAGGAAACAGAGCACAGGTGTGTGTGTGTGCGTGTGTGTGTATATATGTCAGCCTTTTCAAGTTTCTAGATGATGAGTAACGTCAAGGCACCTTAACAGTTTGGCCCAAGGCAGTATAGTGATACATGAATGACATATTTATCTCTGGCAAGATATGTCTCTATATAGGCTGACAGATGTGTGTGTATGTGAGCAACATGCATGTGTTCAGTATCTATGTGTGTGTTAGTAATCCTAGATTCATCTAAATGCTTCCTTCTGGCATCCTTGGCATCCCATGGCATTTCCAGGTAAGAAATGCAATCCAGAGGCTAAAGCTGGCGACATCTTGCAGAGGTAAGCATGAGAGGAAAGTGAGATGAGATGTCGAGCTAAGAGGAGAAAAGGGAGGGAGACAAGTGATGGACTTTTTGTGGCTTCAGAGCACAGGATGAAAAAATATAGAGGTCTGAGATTGAAGTGCAGATGGAGACACAAGTGGGCTTAACAATAGGCACTGCATATAAAGAGAAAATGGGAAAAAAAAGGGGAAGTGGAGGAGAGGAGCTGTGCAGAGTGTTGACAAAAACAAGCATCTGTCAGATTGATGGCTGAACCACAGTGGACAGAGGCGTTGCATGGATGCAGGTCTTCACCCTGAGGTAAGCATTTGTCTGGACCAGCAGATGGTGGCTTCAAAGTCAGAAACAGTGAAGAAAAAATTGTCACTGTTTCAGCATGCTGACATTAAGTGAGATATTGCATGCAAAAATATAGTTATTTAAAACAAATTAATATAACGATAAATAATAAACTCAAAATGACAAACATTTTACAATCAACAAAGAATCATCATTTGTAACAGAGACCAGAATACCCTGTTAATGAGGAGGGGGAAAGAAAGACAGGAGCACAGTAGGTCTGAGGGGCTCTTCAAAAAAGGAAAAGTGAGAGATTATTATTAATAATAACCATCTATATAGGACCTTTTAAAACAAGGTTGCAAAATGCTTTACGATAAAACAGATAATGCATGTAAATAAATTCCAAAGCATAAATATAAATTTGATTTAAAAAAAGAAGTTTAGTTACAACAATTGCTATCAGTTAAGAAACAGTACAACAATAACAGTGTGGATTAAGCCAAGATATAAATTAGGACACTAAGATTAAATGTCTGAGCTCTTCAGGCAGAGAGTTTCACAGCCAGGGGGCCAAATGGCAAAGGCCCAGTCACCTTTGGTGACAAGTCAAGAGAGTGGAACCATAGAGAGGACCATGTGATCAGGCCCATGAGGAATTAGCAGATCACAGCTATGAGCAGGAGCCGGACCATTCTAGGCTTCAGCTTAGGGTTAGGGTTTCTTCTCTCAGTATGTGTGAAGAGCCAGACAGTATTAACATTAATCTTTGGATGTTTTGCTTGCTGATGCCAGAATAAAGTGCATTACAATAATCAGGTCTGGAGTACATAAAAGCATGGATGACCTTTTCCTGGTCTGCAGGGGGAAAGGAAACAGCTGATCTTGGTTAACTATCTCAGCCGGGCAAAGCAAGACTGTACCACTTTGGTTTCTTGCAGACCAGATAAAGAATCCCAACCAGACCTTCAACCAGGACAGATACAGTTATATCCACATGAGATCACACCACAGGGCAGCACCAACATCATCAGACAAGGGGACTAAAATAATAGAGACAGTTTGTTTTTAAATGAAGCAGTCATGTCCTGTGCTGTGCTGTGCTGCTGTGTCAACACTGGCAGTACACAATCGACAAAGTCAGGCTTAAGATTAAATTACATCAGCTATTTTATAATAAGTAAAACCATGTTTCTTTAGTATCTGTGTAGATTCTCATTCATCCAGGTCATGTTTATCTGAAGAGTCAAAAAAGCAAGTCAACTGGACTGTGTT
>JAQNCA010000009.1:2525848-2537227 GCA_029783725.1 Acanthurus tractus
TTTTTATGAAGAAAGTTTACACTAAGTGCAAGCTCTGATCCAAAATGTTCAGTCTGGCTGCCTAGTATATCCATTTTTTAGTCACCAAAACATCATAAATTAAAAATAGTCTCACAAACTCACCTGTGTGGATAATTCTGGATGTACAAGCTCCACCTGACAGCACATCTTGTTTGCTTTGCCAGTCAGTCACTTTGTATTTGTTGGTCTCCTGTTCATGGTTCATCATTGTATAAATTCTTGACATTTTTTTTTTATTCCAAGAAAATAAATATTTGCTGCATTTATCTTTGTTCAGCCTCTTTAATATATGTTTGTGTAGTTTGTGGGATCTTGTTTTCTGTGCTTGTTTTCCGTTAACCCAACACTGACTTGAGGAGCATTTTTTTTTAAAAGTTGTATTTCTAATCAACTGACGGTTCAAATCCAATGTTCACGCTCCTTTTAGCCAGAAAAAAGTATTTTTAGTGTCACCAAGCTGCTGGATTCTTTACTACATTCATTAGCCACTGAATAACTCTGTCTGTCTACTCAATCATGCTATTATAAACGTAGAGCAACACTATCGTAAACAGCTGCAACATGCTTTCTTTTACAGCCAAATTTCCTGTTGATATAAACTCCAGTGGTCTGAAAGCTTGTAAATAACTAAAGATGTTTATGTAATTTTGTGCGTTCTACATACATAAGTACTGCATTTGATAACAGTGTTATTGTTTTAGGTTTAAATTTAATTATTTTCTGTGAGTTATCGCCCAATGTGTCATGTTTTGTTTGACACACTGCATTTGTATCTGCCTGTTTGGTTTGACCTGGGTGCGGTTTTCACTCTGTGTATATTGTCATTTGTGTTTCCTTCCTTTAAGTTGTCAGTGCTAATTAGAACATGTTCTTTGGATGTCTTTAGGGAAGGGTTGGAGTAAAGGTAAACATGAGTGTGTTTAACAACCCCCCAAAAAAGCAATCACGCACTGTCAAGATGTTACAGTGAGCTGAACAAACATTGCTAGTGTTAGGTCATAAAGGAGTATAATAATAAGATAAAATAAAATAAAATAAAATAAACCCTAACACCCAGATAGCATGCTTAATTTCACAGATGAACCACATCAACAGTGTTGTATGATCAACAGGTGCATGCTGGTCTGGTGACTGATGCTGAAATGCACACAGTGGATCCTTCAGTGGTGTTTTTTTTTTTTTTTTTTTTTTTTACATGTACTGTATACAGCTTTCTCTGACAGTTTCTGTCACATTGTGAGATTGCAGAGCCTATTTCAGCTCAAAATGCTTGAAAAAATGTATGGAGTGGGGAGTGAGGGGGGGAGTAGAGGTTACATTGGGACAGAACTGGTTTTAATAAGCAGAGAGCAGATTGCTGAAGACTTTGTAGTGCACAAGTTTCACAGAACTGCGTATGTGTGATATTAACTTTAGTTTTATGTGTGTGTGTGGCTGTGGTCACTGGTGTTTATAGTGTTCATGCATCTCAGGGTGAACTGCTTTGGTAATGTTTCATTCTGTTGTTAAAGTGGCAGAAATTACAGTTCTGTGGCCTATGTTGCTCCCTCCATGGGGTCTTTTTATTGTTTGTCATTTTTGTTCAATTGTCTGAGTTTTGGTAAATTATAGTCAGGCTATACAGAGGAAAGCATTTGTATATTAATAATTGATAATCTGTGGTTACATGGAGGTGAAATCTGTCTAGACAAATAGAAATGGGGATTTTGATGTTGGTTTTGGACATAAGGGCTCAGCGGCGTGATGTTCCACTACTGTCGCAAGTAGCTATTTAATGAAATTGTAGCCTAAAGGTGTCATTTAATTATTGTACAAGCTCATATTTTTATGCAAATTGTGCCTGTTGGGTTTAAAAAATGCTCTGACTGTCAGTCACATCCGCAATTCATTTAAAATGACACTCTGAGTTGAAGATTCTGACCAGTCTTGGGAAATATCTTCGAAGGAATGATGATCACAAGAAATTATCATCAACAAACCTCTGCAAGGTTCCTTCTCCCACATTGAAAAAAAAGGAATGAAAGGGGTCTATTTTGGATTTGGAACTCATTTTAAATTCAAAATTATTAATGAATGTGGTCTAGTTTCTTTCAGTCAGTCTGAACTGAACTTTGAACTTGTTTTGTGTCAGCCTGTCTTCCTTTGTGTTCTGCATTTAGATCCTTATTCAAACTGCTGAAACACATTAATGTGATCACAGACTGGTGGTCTGTGATCTCCACTTTACTCTATTTTCACTGTCTTTTGTACAGAGGCACTAAAAGGCAAGAGTTGAGATCCAAAGTCTTAGTCCGATTTCAATTATTTTAAATTCCTCTTTCATTTCTTCAGAAAAGACGAAAAAGCTTTGCCAGTAAAATCTGTCTAAATCCCTTAATTCTTTTCTTTTTGTCATTTATGAAAAAAGTTGGAAAAAATTGCAGTTGAAAATAAAGTTTTTCTATAAAATTTTTCTAACTTCCCAATTTTCACATGCATGAAGAAAGTTGAAAGTATATTACTTTTATTTCATTTATTTATTCATGTCAGGCTCCCTTTTATTTTGTTTTGGGGAACTTTGACAGATTTTTCTGGAAAAATATTTTCCTACCTGTTCTTAAGACATAAACACAGGAGTGACGACAGTTTAAATGAACACATTTTTCACATGCTTTTTTAGGGATTCCGTGATTGCAGGTCTCTTAAACTTATTTACTCTTAATAAATGAAGAATGACAACAGAGAAAGTAAACCAAAGGGAAGCTGTGAGCTGAACAAACGAGCTAAAACCGTGTAGAATGCAGTCGTGTGGATATGAGTGATATTTTGCTGCATGCTCAAGCCTGCAGGTGACCCTTTTTCTCACTGTCACATTGTTTTTGCACTGTAATCTGATCATGTAATTAAAAACAACACCACAAACAAAATGAAAACTCACAAAATCACACAACATAATTGACAGTTGAAGGACTCTAATTTCAGGCTCACTGACAGTGGTATTTGGCAGGCAAATGGTTTTAAACCAGCTGATGTACAATAACATCTCTGCCTCCTCCTCATGGTTTTCAACTTAAACTGAAAGCAACGACAAAAATGCATCTACGCATCAAAGTTCTCAGCTGACTGCTTTAATTTCCATGCTCAGTAAATGACATTAAAAAGTACATATCAGTTCAAGTTGGTGAATCATGTTCAGTGAAAAATTATCAAAGGAAAAACATCTCAGTCAGCTCTCTAATCAATAACTTTAAGCCAATGATTGGACATTAATTACCCAAATAATCACACAAATGTGCTTACGAATCAATTTGACAGTCATGAATGTGAAGACTGCTTGTTTGACTGAGCAGGAGAAAAAACAGTGGGAGAAACAAAAGAGGGAATAAGAAATGGAAGAAAAGAGTTGGTTAAGTCTGCTTCCACAGTTGCTCGTCTCCTCCTGATGAGCCTCGATTATTATTATCCCATCATGCCACAGAGCCCTGACGGTTCCCTATTAGTTATTGTCCTATTGTTATGAGCCAAGGATAGTGGTAATTGGAGATTCACTGTTGGTTGTTATCATGGAGCAAGGATTTTCTTTTAAGTCATTCATTATTCAAGATAATGAGAAGTTTCTCTCATTTTAAGACTCACAGGCACATTATCAGTCTGTTTTTCCCTCTGCATTCTTTTCTTATGAAACTACTGCATTATCTGGAACAAGGAAGGGCTGAAGAGATTATTATCGCCTTTCTTAACCAGCACAAGGTTGCATCTTCAGCAGGGTTATAACTGAAAACACTTATCTGTAAAAAAAACAAAAAAACAAACTATACTGGCTGGATTTAATAAAACAGATTTCTCAACTATAAGTTGGTTTCAGCGTATCTTCATATTCTTATGGGCTCATGACAATGACAGAAATCCCAGATTAGTCAGCTTGGTCAGAAGAAACCCCTGTGATATTTACTCATAATTACAGTGAGTTGGCCTTCCCATGGTGCGCTGACTGCAGTAAGTAAGTCAGCCCCCTGCTGACAAATTCAACTGACAGAGCAAATATATACTTCCTCTCATCAGTCAATCCCTTCATCCTTGGTCCAATGTCTTCTGGGACAGCAGAGGGTGGATTTTGCCTGATATTAGCCAAGGCCTCGGCCAGCACACTGGGGGGATTTGCGAGGGTAAACCTCTTGCTTTGATGTCTCCTCGAATATCCCGGCTTGACACAGTAAAAACAAGGGCTAGCAGGAAATTGAGTGGACTGATCCAAAAGAGATGCTCCTTCTGACCTTGCCATCAACAAACACAGGAAAAGTAGTGAAACAAGGGTAAGAAATTGTAATGTCGTCTTATTATTTTCCCAATTCACTGTCGTTACGCTCATTAAAAAAGGGAATGTGTGTAGGAGAGAAATAAATTATCTCTGCAACATATGTGTAGGATTATCAGTGCAAAAGCAGCAGTCTGTTTGAAAACTGCATCTGTTTAAACACAAATGACTCAACCTATAATTTCTTAAAGCCCCACACAGCCTCTCTGAGAGGAATAGTAAATGTTTCATATATATAAATGTACTAAATTGAGCTGAGGGCCTTCGAGTCCCAAATGATCCTTGCAATGAACTATACAGTCTTGTTTTTCAGTGCGCTGTAATAAGCTCCTCTTATTAAAAAAAAGCAACAATTGGAACATGGCTGCCGGACACCTGGGTAATTAGAGGAAGCTGTCGTCTCAGGCAAGACGGCAGAGTGGATGGCTGTCAGCGTGATGTGTCAGACTCTGCGCAGCGATAAAAGTGACAAAGCTAATTGTCGTCTCGCATCTCCACACTCAAAGAAACTCCTGAGACCTCTGAAAAGCTTTTTCTCTTCCATTCTCCTTGCTCAGAACTTCTCTCATTGATATTAAAAGGCCTGAGGGAAACATTTGGGTGGCACAGTGAGAGAAAAAGCAGGAAAACTGATGTTGACGTTATGCAGGCTTCTGAATGCCGGCTTGTAAGACTGACTCAGATTGTAGTCAGGAGGAATTAGCATGCCTTCATGTGGACTCATGGGAGCGATGATACAGTGAGTGATCGGAGAACTTACTGGAATTTGCAGGAGCAGTGACGCACACTGAATATTCTCAGTGAGCAACTGCAACATGCAGATTTTGAGGTATTTTAATTCCCAACCCAGAACACCAGGAGTGTATCCCCAGCACACACCACTCAATCTCACAAAAGACCTCTTCATGAGGATACACCACCATATACTGCATTTGAGCGGATCTGATTTCGATCAGATGAGAAGGCAATCACAGAGAGCGCCCTGAAATCGTAAGATGGCGGCATGTATGATTTATCTGCCTGGAAATGGAATCAATGGCTTCTTTTTGCTCTGCATCGTCAGTTGGTGATAAAGTGGAGCAGCGCTTAAGTTAATACTCCAGCATTGACTTGGGACACAAACAGTGAGGCCATGAACATTTTTTAAAGTCCAGTCTTGAGGACGGAGGGCTAACTGGCGGCTGTGAAGGAACACTCTCGCAGGTCAGGGCAACTTGACATGGTTTGATTAATCACCGTGGGAGACCCGGTCGAGAACAGGAGTGACTAATGACCCATGTACGGCTGTTGATTTAATCAATCAGGAAAAGGCTCTAACCTTGCCAATGCTTGGGCGAAACACAACGGCACACTCAAACACACATACACTCACTTATTTGAACCAGCAGGTGCAGTCATTCTCATATTTGTGTGATGTGGAGAGCGCTGCTGGAACCGTACAGAAGTTCCACTACATTTTTTTGACAGATTACCACAGAAAGGCCATTTCCTGCCTGTGTCCTGAAAGATCCCCTCAACTCAGAAACATGTTTTTCTTGGGTTTATTTCTTCCGAAATGTCAGATCTTGTCTGTTTGATTTTTATCTGTGCAAAGCGGTCACTAGAGAGGTGTTTTCACAATCCTCTACCAAAAAGGTTGATGTCTGTCCAATTCCTCAAAAAAGCTGAGATGTAAAAGTACACCGTGTAAGCTGGAATTGGTTCCTTACAACTCAAAAGCCAATTGTGGGCAAAGAAACTCAGGACCTCCAGCACAGAGTGAACTCATCAATACAGAGTTAGAGTTTAGCACAACCACTTATGCTATGCCCGCCAGGGCCAGTTACAAGCTAACAAGCTCAACAACAACATATACAAACAAAAGATGGTACGTACACTTACCATTTAGATACATGATTTCCCTACATCAAGCTAATAGAGCTAAACTAAATTAATCCCACATAAAGCACATCTGGTCTTTACCAGATGTGCTTTATGTGGGATTAATTTTTACTGGTCCCTACCAGTGGATTTCCATAACTTTTTTTGAAAAAAATATGCATATAGTGCATATATATAATGGAGAGAGAAAGAGTAATATTTCTATTTCGTTTCAGATGTGCTATCAATTAAACATGTTGTGTTTGTTAATTTACAAGAAAATTTGCAAGTCAAGAAAGACAGCTTTTCACAAAGTTAGCAAAGTACCGCTTGCTTTTTTTATGGATCATCTAAAGAGAACAGGACTTCGGCTCTTTATGAGAAAGAAACAGCAGACGAGCTTTCAGGCACTTTTTTCAGAATAAAAAAAACACTTTTAACAAAAGAGAACCATGTTAGACAAAATAATCAAAGCAGGGTATTAAAAATGCATCTGTAAAGGCAATTTGAAAAAAGTACTGTACATGCACATAAGAACGTGGTAGTATGAGAGAATAAATAAAATACATAGTTGAAAGAATGATGGAAGAGTGACTAATGTGATTTAAGTTCTTGTCTTAAACCCCTTCACAAGGTGTCACGTCTCCTTATCTGTATAAAGAAAGGCTAGGTCAGTTTCTCAGAAAGCTATTAATACTAAAAAACAAAACAAAAACAAAAGGTCTACAAGGATATTTTATTATTAACTTTTCTGCAGTGAAAATTAGAACTAAATGCCGTTCTGGAGGCTTGCTTGTTGGCTTTTATGTCTTTGCTGTCACAACATGCAACACATCAATGATGAAATGCAGGGAAGCCCAAACTGTTTTATGGCGATAATGTTGAGATCAACAATGCATTATTTAGTAAGTTAAATGCTGAGATTTAAGGCTTTTTTTAAAAGTCTGAATTCTCTGTCTCCTGCTGGGTTTCAAAACCTTAACATTTTCAGTCGCTCCAGCATTAACAACAGCACTTTAAATTAGAGCCTGCTATGCTTGTATGCTTTCATTTTGCTACATTAAAAACTGAGGAAAAACGCCACTGTTGTATTTAGTTTTTATATATATTAACTTCATACTGATGCATGAGTTAAATCTCCTTTTGAGTATGAGAGCTTGCTTCTTGGTTTCATTAAAGGCAGATAAATTAAATCAAGACTTACTTTGAAGTAATATATTAAATAATTTCCTTTACCCATTAAAAACTGCTAATAATTTTGGCATGTTCTGAATATCACTAGTTCTTCTCTTGATCATAAGGCTACATGAGATCAAGTAACAAATCACAAATGTGTTATACATGTGCCAGGGTCTTTATCACTGCTTTTTCTGCATGTTATGGCTTTTCATTCAACCCTGCTTATAGAACTTTATAATTTTTTTTTAACACAAAATGTAGCTACATTTATGTTAAGGAACAGTGGTGTCATAATAGGACAGAATCACTCCTCTGCTTCTGTCACTGGCAGGTTTCAGATGACCGGCAGTTGGAGTAGGTTTTTGATGGCAAATATGGCTTTAGGGATGGGGTTATATTGCTGTATGTTGGATAAGAATCATGACAGTGCTTAAATTTTGTCAATGCATTTTTCTATAAAAGGAGATTTATTTAAAGCATTGCTTGGTTGGAGAGGATTTATTTTCATTTATTTATTTTTTGGGAACAAAGAGGGAAAATTCCTGTTTTCAATAATCCTGGTGAATGTTAGGACCACACCTGAAAAACTAAAAAAACTAAAACTGGGGTTTTAAGGGGCTCAAATCAAATATATTTTAAAGGCAGTTTGGTGCAACATAATAGAAAGATAAATCATAATGTAGATAGGTTTAAAAACAGAATCCCTGTTGGTCCTGTGTTCACCAAGTAAAGTTTGTGCTTTTCTTCCTGCGACAAATAAAGTGCCGCAGGAAGGAAAGCACAGTATTATTAATAATGTTATCTCATACAGCACAATGGCTTTGTACTGTTCGGGTGTTTCAGTAAATCCTTCTGGAGAAACTGTCCTTGTAAACTATTAAACATGTTAAGATAATTTTTGAGGTCAATGTACTGAATGTGTACATATATATAATCATATTATATATGTAATCTTAATCTTCTATGTAAGTATAAGTTACGATATTTAGGTTTTCAATATCATGCCATAAAAGAAATGAGAACAATCAATGTTTTTTAGTATTTTAGTAAATCCAAGAGTGAAGGTGGAGCTTCATCACGTTGCAAGTGTGCAGTTGTCAGCCTCAAACTTATACAAACGTGTAGCTGTACATTCACTGCTTCCACACTTTGTGGGGAAACATTCAACTCCAGCATAACAATTGAACGCAGTTATCGTGACCCAGATATGAGAAGCTGTAGCAGGAACAATGTTTATATACAGTGACACTGTTTATTACCCCCAGAGACTAATTGTTCATGATAAGTTAATAGATTCAAGGCTTGAGGCAATAAATGCATGCAACCAAAAAACACCCAGTGAAAAGTAGGTTTTATATTTTATTCCAAAACCTTCAAAATAAGTTTCAAGTTCAAGAAAGTAGAATAAGCTTAGACACAATGCAAAGCATCATATACAGACGGATAAAATACATTTTATATATTGCAGACAAGCCATGGTGGGTCTTACATATGTACAGTATGTATGTAAACTTTTATGTACAATCTTTTTTACATATACAAAAGCCTTGTTTCTATTTTTCTTTGTATATATTTATATATATATATATATATTTATATATAGAGATTTTTCATATACTCCCCACTAGCATTTGTACTACAATAATGAAAAAGAAAAACATTTACATATATGTTAATCCATTTTTTCTTTTTATATTACAAATGTATTTTCATAAAAATATATCTCTGTACAAAAAGTTTTTTAATTCGTTAACATGTTCTCTTTTCTCAGAGACATTTTCCTTCTAAAGTTACTCTCTGTAGTTACACACAGTCTGCTCAAGTCCGTGTTTTTCCTTTTCTTTACAGGTAAATCCTTTTGGTGTACAGCAAGACATCTTTGTCTTTTACTGTTTTTAGTTGTTTTGTTGAGGCGTTCTAGGGCCTTGTTGATCTCGCTAGGCGCTATGGGCTGTAGAGTTTTAGTCTCGTTTAGAGGCTAGTTGAGAGATCCTCTAGGCTGGCATGACATTATGTTTTTTAAGAGCAAAATAAAATAAAACATGAGACCTTGTAATAACTCTGTTGGCATGACAAACATACGGCATATAATAAAGTCCATAGTAATGTAAAGCAGCTCTCCTGAAATATTTTGCCATATGATACCCCGGATAAATTGGACATCCTATTTTAATCCCCATTATGACACACCGTGGCAACACAAACAGAGGAGCAGTTGCAGGATTACAGATATTGAAAACAGTATAGATAAATTCTGATGCACTCAGTGAAATGAAATACATTCAGTAGTTATCAGTAATAACTCCACTGATCTGGTTCCACATTATGGAACGACCAGTCCATTCTCACCTCCATTTATAGAATAAAATCCATCTAAGCTCAAAAGCTTTGCAAAATACAACTTTCCCTCTCGCCCATACTTGAGTCCAGCAGACAGTGAAAGGGGCTGAATAGTGAAGGCAGGCTGCATGGAATGGGCCTGAAAAACACAGCATTAAGTGTAGCTTTGTTGAGCCGTCAAGATGTGGTGACAATGAAAGACAGGAGATTACAAATGATGGCTGATGCAGAATATGTGATGCAGCATGACTGATGGACTGCTTGGGTTTTCAATACGTGGACATTATGGTCTGTGCTGAAAAATAAGAGCTCTAGCTGCAGAAAGAAATTGGGAAGCTTTTAGTTTAGTCCCTGACTGTGAGAAAACTCAGTGAACTCAATGGGAACTCAAAGCGGTGGTGTGCTTCATTATAGAAGAGATGGTGGGCAGGAGGAGACTCAGAGCTGTGTCTGGCTGATAACGAAAATGAACCCTGGATGAACAGAGTTTGTCTTAAAATATGCAAAGAGAACCAGGAAGTAGCCAACTGCTATCAAAAAAAAAGACTCTCCAAACTCTTATAACACAGCTCCATCCAGAACTCAGTGATCTTCATTTTCTTTCAACTGAACTGCATTTTCTTTTTAGAACTTTTTGGACTAACCCAGATGGGTTAAATAGAAAATATTTCTATAGTTGTAGCACCCATTAAGTGAAAACTCCCATTTCTGCAAAATTATAGGCATGAATTTTTCAAAAAATCTCTTGTTCCCAATTAAAAACTTTACTAAACAGTGGAACTAAATGGAGCAACATTGAAAAACTAATTAAATTCGTTAGACTTAATTTTGCCTAAATTTAATTTGTATTTTTAATGTGAATAACTTTCTTTGGCTGAAGAGGTTACTTTTTCAGAATCATGCACAACGTGAACACTCAAACGTATAGATGAGCACATGAAATACGGGAATTCTCACATGCAGAGACACAGAACTAATGAGCTCATTGCTCATTTAGAGGGGCAAGAAAAGAAAGTTTCTCTGACATGATCCTAACAAGCTCAGGTTTTGCTCCCTGCCAGATCAAAAACACAAATGCAAAGAGCTCCTAGTTTCTTCAGCAGGTGTGTGTAGGTGTGAGTTTGGGTTATAGTAAGAATCAGAAAAAAAGCTCTTTTTATATTTTATATCTGACACACACAGACACACAAAAACCCCATTATAATCCCCCAAGTCTTTGTTAAGAAATGATGATGTTTGGTTACCTGAACACAAAAAAGAGCCACTCAAGCTGGTTCACAATATCATGGTGTTGTACCAAGGCACTATAATGAGCGTAAAGTGCTTACTGGACATCAGAGGAGGTAAAAAAAAAACATAGAAAAGGAATGAATCTGGCCCTTAAAAACCACTTCTTAATTGGTTAAGGCTGAGCCCTTGTTGCTAAAAACAATCATATATATGTTAGATTAGGATTTTCTATAATATTTGTCCAAATGTACAGTCTAAATCTAGTCAAACAGACTCTCCTCCATCTTGGGAGTCGGGAAGTCATGTCCTTTTTAATTGGCTGATCACATTTGTTTGTTTAATACTCAACTTGGCTTAATAACTTGCTCTGTAATGTGTGTTAAAGATAGCCATGGGAGGACAGAATGGAGGCAGAGGACCACCTCAAAGTGGCCTTAACAGAGACAAACTGGAAT
>JAQNCA010000009.1:2537327-2560658 GCA_029783725.1 Acanthurus tractus
GTTAAAGATAGCCATGGGAGGACAGAATGGAGGCAGAGGACCACCTCAAAGTGGCCTTAACAGAGACAAACTGGAATGTAATGAAGCTACCGACTCTGCTGAAACATTTAGAGCCATTTCAGAATAAAAATACATGAAATGCACAATGCAACAGCTGCACCAACTAAAGGAAGTGAATACCATTGTCTAGATAATGTGTGCAACTGCTCCTCTCCCCGTGAAATCTCCAGGGTAATTCAATCGTTCCCTTTTCCATCAATTCACAACCAGAGCAGGCAAGGGGCAATATTCTATCTGTACTGTCGAGATAAGTGAGAGCTTTAAAAGTAATAAAATTGTAAAAGCAATTACCGACCCACAGCGAAACTGATTGAAGGAACAATACAGTGATTGGTTTCAAAAGGCCTGGATGTCTGAGGGAAATTATGTACTGTAGGTGATTTTAAAGACTTTATTCAAAAACCTGTTGTATGGAGGTTGATGTGACTGTGAAAGCCATTGTATTGTGTTTGTTTGTAAAGTATATCTAATACACCAAAGCAAGTCCATGCAAGTCATGTTTTCCTCTTCATTTCTTGCATTCAAAAGGATGCCAAAGAGTTCATAGTAAGTCAGAGAAGTACGTATGTTTTAAACTGCTTTTTTGTTAAAAAATGTCAAACAGTACATAATTGAGGATCCGTCATGTCAGTGGTGATGGAGAGATGAATTCTGGATTGAATATGGGTCTGACAGCAAAGCAAGGCTAAATCAAAGCAAATTGCATGTAATGGCTCAATTTGCTGGAGTGAAATCTGAGCACTATTCACCCCACTCAGCATCCACAGGATACACAGGTATGGGGAAAGTAAGTGGTAAATAGCTGGGTGCAGGGTGACTGAAATGCAGCAGGTTTCTGTCCTTTAGCTCCGCTGCTCATATACATGTTACACACACATGAACACAAATTATAAGGGCCACAAAAGCATTAATGCTCTGAATTTGGCTTTGTCATCATGCATGAAACAAACCAAAGCAGAGTGCTGCTGTTATCTCTGATGACAGTTCCCTCCTATGTTGCACTTTCATAACAATATTTTCTGTATATCATTCCCCCGGTTGCCACAGATTTGACAAGCATTAGCATTAGAGGCATGAACACTTTTTTTTATATCATATTTATCATTTCCAATTTAATGCATGGGAGTAATCAGTATGTCGGCGACTCCCATGCTGTGACGGCTCTGAGGAAGCCTTCTGCAACGTTTTCACAACATGCAAAGACAAAATAAAGCAACACTGCTCGCTTTGAAAAGGATGGAGCTATCAGGAACCACCTCAGAGGGAAAGACCTGAATGTTATCCAGGGGGAACAGATCACTGACTCATCCACTCTTTAGACTGAAGCACCTTCAGCTCAACATTTTGTTGCATGACCACCGCACTTTAATCTTTCTCTTCCTAAGGTCAAGCGTGTACTGAATCTCGATATCAGGGAAAAAACAATATGTAGCACCATTAAGCGGCAGAAGCGGTGATGTGGATCAGGGATTAAGCAGAGAGTCAAGTGGAGAATTTGACATCACACTTGTTGTTTGTAGTTGAATGACCCACTTGTTGCTCTGAAAGGTGGTGCTACAGCTCTGTTTGATTTTTTGAAAATAATTGAAAGAAAAGAGATGTGGCCCCAACAACGAGTAAGCAGGCTGAACTACAGACTAACCCAGCCTTCAGTTTTAAACATCTCAGAGCATCTATACACTATCTGGGTTTTTTTTTTAATATTATTTTTTTATTGGGGTCTGGAGCATCAATTATGGTAATAACTCAAATATAAGAATTTCTTAAAATAAACAAAAACAATGTGGAAAAATGTCAGAAAATGATCTGTAATGCATTTGGCTAAATCTTTGGGGCCTAAAACAGACAGGAGATATTTTGGGTAGATTGCAGATGCAGCCACCACACACGATCACACACTCTCCATCTCTCACTCACAGATACACATAAACTCTCTCTTCACCTTTGCTAAGTGCTTTTTTCAGCAGCCCTGGCTACCTTTTAACCTCTGCTCCGGACACAGCTGCAGCTGCCTCAGCAAGCAGAAAAAAGGAGAAGAAGAAGAAGAAGCCCAAAAAGTAATGATAGACTGTGTGTCTCCAACATGGCCTTCAAAATGTAATGAATTTTTAATTCATCCTTAGCCAGAGACTCTGGGCCTCCGATGAAACCTTTCAACAGCCTTGGGAGCAGACATTTGGGGAAAAACAGAGTTCCCAATTACTCATCACAGAAAGCAAGCAGTGTGTATAAAAAGAGAGAGAGAGAAAGCAAATGAAAAAAACAGAGAAAAGAGTGAGTCGAAACAGTCCAGACTGTCTGTCTCTCTGACTCACACAGGCTGACGCGAGGCTGTCCACCATACACTTCACTTGCACAGAGATCTCTGTAAGCTACAGGTCAATTTTCTTGATTTAAAGTTGACCGAGAAATTCCCTTTGGGTTTTGGTGAAGGGCACGAGGAAAGTCATCACAGCTTTGCTTCCAGCATGGCACCTGCTGGCAGCAGTTTTAGGTGGAAGCTTTTCCTCATATTTTGGAAAAAATGATCAGGAAACCATGTAAAGTTACAAAAAGCACTTTGTTGTCGGCATTTGTTACAGTTGTTGTCGTCTTCACATGGTTTCTGTGTTTTTCTCGTTTGCTGCGGGTGAGAGCCTTTGCCACTGGAGAGGTTTCTTTAATGTATTTCAGCGAATAAAATAATCTTTGTCTTGCCCTCTGCTCAAGGAACTATAGATGTCCTCTGTTGGCAGGCAGGCGGAGATGTGGCGCACCTCTCCTCTCCTAACTGAGTGGATGCAAACATGGATATAAGGTATGATGGAAGGGTGAGGAAAAAGAAAATATAAAACAGAGAAACAGGAAAAAATAGTGATGATTAAAAGGAAATCAACAAAGAAGAGATGGTAAGTGATAAGCAAAAGCAAGAATGCAAAGATGGGAGATATCACAGAGAAGAGAGAAGATAAAAGCATTAACAAAATATTCCATCAGTGTTTAAATGAACAAAAATCTTATTTCTATCATTTTTGATAAAGTACCAACAAACCAAAAAAGAAGTATTTATATGAGAGATACTGATCAAAAAACACACAGCAGAGTAAATATCTGTGTAAAAGGTTTAATTTGGGGCTGGATGCTGAGCATCTGTGTCTTGTTGCTCAGCAGTTTTGATCTCTTGGATGTGTGACTTCCTGAAGCTAGCCACCAACTTATAACTTCATCCACTTGTAGAGAAATGTGGATTTAAGGAAGCCTTAAGCTTCAGGTCTATACTCTATGATTCTTACCTGTGAAGGAGGCAGTTGCTATACAGCTGTGCACACTGTGCTGACGGTGAACTCTGTTTCGTTGGCCATGATGTCAGTTGGTTGGATGTTGCGGTCGTACATCGGATTCTCAAACGTAGCTCGTCCATTAGTGTTTTCATGGCCCACGTAACCATTGAAGGGGACTTTTGGTCTTCTCCTGATATGATGACAGTCAATATAACGAAGAATGAATTTTCAGATGTATAAAGACATTGTTTAGTCTATAAAATATCCATAAACAGTAAAAACCTGAGAAAACATCTTTAGATTTTTGTAAATTTGTCTGTTTAACAGTACAAAACTTAAAACCACAACATTTTAACTTTGGAGTATGTAATGACATGATAACGAATTAAAGTACCAAATGTGTGACATTTTTGTTAAATATATGACTTCAACAACTGATCAATTGATATTCATTTCTAATCATTTTCTGTCAACCAGCTGCTTGTTTCAGAGTAGATTTGATGTTTCTGGTTTGAACTGGTTCAGCATCCGTCTTGTCACAACAGCACTGTGAGAATTCCAAGAGCAAGGTGAAGTGGCTCATTCCACATCGCTCACTCACTCATTCACTAAATTGAGCAGCTAACACTTCACTGTTTCTCGCTGTTATGAACCAATTAGTTTTCTAGGCTGGGAGTGTTCTCTTTATATCACAGATGATGATTTTCTCAATTTCAGGTAAACATGTGCCTTAGTGGATTTGAAAAATATTCATATCAAGTTAATGTATTTTAGAGGATGAATGCACATTTATTTCCCAGAGAAATCAGCAATATTTCTGTCTGGAAAAAGCAAACTTTGCAGAGGAAACTTAAGCAGGGACTGAAATTGCTTTAAATCAGAGGCAGAATTAACCAAAAGCAATGTTAAATATTGCTTGCAGATGATAAACAAAACAAATGGTGGGGTAAATTGGTGGGATAAATAAAGTTGTCTGAATCTGAATCTGATACGATGTCAATGGTGAGAACCTTACCTGTGTTTGTAGAGGTACAGAGCAAAGCCTGCAATGATCATGGCTATAAAAGGCACTAGGATGGCTGCCGCCACTGAGCTGCTGTTGGACGCAAAGTTGTATCCTGTGTTGTCTCTGCTGGGATCTAAACTCTCTGGGGGACAATGAGACAAGACATTGAGACATTGTTTTAGCATCACTGGAATACGAAACGTCTGCAGCAGATGACAATATACCCACATAACCCACAAACGACACAATTTCTGTCAAGAACTCATGACGAAAGCTCAAGGCAAATAAACAAACAGTGTAATAAAAGAAACTCTAATAGCTGGACAACGCTGACGGAGAGGCTCCATTTATACACAAAAGGCAAGTGACTTTATAAGTTTATTGCAGTTTTTTATTTCCCCTTTTTTCCCCCATGGGAATGTTCAAATTCCATTATCCTAACAATGACTCTTAATTACTTACATCAAAGGCCTACAGCTATTAAGTCATTTCAGATTCACTTTGTAATTTATGGAGGTGTGTGTCTGCAACGGCAACAGCCGAGGAGTGACAGCCCACCTGTTTGCCACAGAATGCCAAAAAGCTCTAATAAAAGACGAGTGACAAACAAGGAGGAATTCAATTAGCAGGTTCTGTGGTGTTTGCCAATCAACCCCCCGCTGCAGAGCGCGAGCACACAAACGGATGCACAAACACACTCGGGCAGGCAGAGCTGCACTCGCAGTTACGCCACCGCAGAGTTAAAACAAAACACAGACACCTCGACAAATTGAGGAGGATAGTTTCCGAGACCTCCAACCCCCATCCAAAGCTCACATCTGATTTTTCTCATGCACATTTAAACACTCATACACATGAGCGCCCTGGCAGCAGCCCCAGTCCTCTGTATTAATAAAGAGCTGTTTGCTCAATCAGTGTGCTGTGGCAGGGTGGTGGAGGAGGAGGAGGTGGTGGGGTGGTTCTGCACCTGCTGTTGAAGCACCTCTCTTATTACAGCAGATTTTCACATCCACTCTTCACTATGTTCACACAACTTTCACTGTGCATACACACGCTTTATTTGCATCAACACCTACTGTAAACTGGACATTCCCAAATACCTGCTTGTGACTGATTTGTTTTCTTTGCCTGCATTTCAGCTCTCTTCTCCGTCCAAAAGCCACTATGCAAAACACTTCAGCATAGGCGGTGCTTTTTAGAAACTGCTCAGTGCCTGTGAATACCTCCACCACCACCACCACCGTCGCCACAACCAGCAGTAGCAAAAAGGAACCTGCAGCAGCCATTAGAACCACTTCATCTGCTTAACTATGTGCATTGTGTTTAACATGAGTTTCTAATAAAACATCCAAATGTGGAGAATTTCAGCTTCTTTTTTTCACACAAACAAGTTTTTCTCATTTTCCTGTGTGTGGCATTAAAACTAAGACACAGCATGCCACAGAGACTTATTGGGAGATTTAAGCTGTCAAAGCTACATGACAAAATTCATTTTTAATCAACCATAACTGATGGCTGATGGAAAGTTTTGTACTGGGAAAACACATCTAATTTTGTGAGAAAATTTGAATTTGATGATGGAGATGGAGAGGAAATCTTAATCTCCATACACATCAATCTGCTTTGCATCTGATGTTATACAGAGATTAATTAACATGTTTTCACACAGCATGGATCTTTTTTTTTACTATATTTCAACAGTGGGTGGCAGTAGTAAACCAGTGTTGCAAACAGGAAAAATCTAATACAAAGAAAAACAAATCCCCTGACTTTTTTTTCAAGTGTTTTGTCAAATTTCAATGCACCTCAATACAGGCAGACAGAATAATACAGATTTAAAGTTTCTCTCCCATGTGTGCCTTATTTAGTTCACACAGAAGAATGGGGAGTTTTTGCAGTTGCAGACGCATCAAACCGTGGAGGAAATGGTAGAGAAAAAGAACTCACACATCTATGCTTACAAACACAAACACACACACAACTGCTTGACTGTAGCAGCCATTCAGATCCATTGAGTTAGGATGTACAGACTTGCTGTATACAAACTGTAGCAAAAACCACAGGGAGGAGGATCACATGGCTGAGATTTCTAGGTCACAAACATAAAGCAGAATACATGATAGCTGCAGCCTTTGGAAAAAAGTGCTCTATACCAATGACAGCATGGCTGAATTAGCTGAAGGAACTAAAGAACAGCACGCAGCAAAGAATGGATGATATTTACTGTATCAAAACTGTGAGATGTGAAGTCACTTGATATGGCAAAGACTTCACAGGCATCAACACATTACACACAAGACACCCAAAGGAAAGATTTTGTCAAGCTGCGCTGTGTACTTTGGGGTGTGAGTGTGGCGTGTGTTGGTGTTATTTTCTGACTATTAATCATGTTTGTTAACTGTGTTTGCCCATTTATGCTGGATTCACAGCCACAGTCTCCAAAAATGTTTTCATATTCATAATATAAATAAATGATAAATCCAACACAGCACTTTTCATGCTGTGAAGGCACTCAAAGCTTTGCTTAAGACATTTCACATACATTAAGGAAAGACTTGTGTGATAGAAATCTCGACAGGTTAAAAACCCACAGTATTACTGCCTCATCCCCAGGAGACCACTTGCTCACTGTGGTTTCTATAACCAAGTGGTCAGCTCACTCACCCAGTCTCTGGAGACCAAATTGGCCAAAGCCTTTTCCTCTGACAAATCCCTGGTACACAAAGGAGTTGGATGAAGAGATGTAGGACACCTAGGGAGAGAGAGGAATGGAAGACAGGCACTTTATGTGTCACATCCAGGCTTTACAAAGGAGCGTATCATCAAAGTGTCAACAGCTGCTGCACGCAGAAAATGAAATATCATGTCAAAGGAGCTGAGAGGCGCTCTCATAGCTGACATTTAATATGACGTTTTTCTGCTCAAGAGCACAAACATAAACACACTCAAGCTATGCTTTGCACACGCATGCACACGCACACACACACACCCACACCCACACCCACACCCACAGACACACAAGAACAAGAAACACAGGGGGAGTACTCCACTTTGCACAACATGCTTGCACATAAACACTCATGTTCTTTGAGGCTTGTGAAACATGCATATGAAATCACACACAAATATACACTGTGACCTGCTTTTGTAATTCTATCTGGAGAGTGTTTGTGCAATTGAGGTGCCTGCGGTTGGGGGATAATATGGGAAAGAGGAACGAGGGGGGGGTTCTGTCAAGTCCTGATTACCAAGCAATGATTTAACTGACATTTTAATTAAAGAGAAAACTCTTGGTGGGCCCTCCATTTCCCCAGAGTGACAAGGTTAGTGTGCACATGCATATTTCACAATAAAGGGGTGTGTATTTGCATGTGTGAGTGTCAGCAGGTATTGAACCTAACCCTAGTCTTGCACTTACATGTCCGTCTAAGGCCCAGTTGTCTATTTTGAACTTGTTGACAAAGATTTCCACGGGGCCTCTGATCTGGTGGACCTGCAGCAGCAGCTGAGCTTCCTCCCTCTTATATGTGCCTGTGAGAAAAAGGGTTTACAGTTATTTTAGAGCAACAGACACACATGGACTTGAACTGAAAAGATTTTGTGATACAGACATGTGTATTTTAGGCCTAGTCCATAGGTATGTATTTTTTTTAAAGAATTAGGGTTTTTTATCTTTTTTTCTCAGCAAAAATCCCATCCACACCTGCACTGTTAAACAATAACAACAATAATCTATACATCTGAATCAGCAACATTACTTCCACAGAGGACTAGGCAATTTGTAGGGGTGGAAACTCATTTTTACTGCACTGCGATGAAGATTGATAGCATCCAGGTACAGGGGAGTGAAGTGTCCAAGCCATTACTGATGAAAATCTGTGTCTTAATGACCACAGCTGCACAGCAATTATGCCACCAGGAAAACATTAAATGTCATTGCATGCCATTGTATGCTGGGACCACAATGATTCCTTAATCCTTGTAATCACTCAGGAAAAACCAAACACAAGGGGCAGAGGGTCTCTGAATATATGAATATTGCTACAAAGTGTGTGTATGTGTGACATCTTGACTGTGATTTCTGGTTTAGGAGTACCAACCAGCCAGTTTGAGTTCCACTCCGCTGTGGTCGATGAGGGTCCCGTTAACTCGGTTGCTGAAAGGTTCAAAGGCAGTGATGCTGAGCATAGCCGGCTGCTTCTTCCCCAGGTATTCATAGGATCCCCTCCAGAGAGAGTTCTTGGCAAAAACACCACCTGGGACTGAAAAGAGAGAAAGGGTGGAGATAAATTAGGCAAAGAAAATACTTTTTTTGTTAACTGCAAAGTGTGCTGGAGAACTTAACATACATTAAAACTGAGAAGAGGAGATAATCAGTAAAAACACTTAACAGGCATGAAGTAAGTATTGGTGAGAGTGGAACTTATAAGTTGATTTATCATTCTAATAAATGTTAATTTGGAAAATAAGCAAAGCAAAGTTAAACTACCATTTTCTGTTTTAAGGTCTGACATACTCAGATTCCCACTGAAAACCACAGACAGAAAATGCAAAATGCAGTCAATATGTGAATCAAATATTAGTGAAGAGACTTTTCTTACCTGGTAATTTGGAGGGTGGCTCCTGCACTGTCCCGACTGGGCTCTTACCACTTGGGCGATCATCAGCTGGGGAAAAATTAATTAATAGGTTTATTCCTTAAATAGGTATGCTACATTCCTTAAAAAAAGGAGAATAAATTCTCCAATTTTCTCAGGAAACTGCAGTCAGGGAATGTCACCATATGCACTTCCTGTCTAACTTCATGAGCAATAACCCCTGTGATGGTCAGAGTAAGGGCTCCCTGTGACATGACTTGTCTAATCCATTGAAGAGATGCCCAGTCATCTCTGGAGGGGGGCAGCTACGGCTGAATCAGAGACTCGGTTTCGTTGCTTCAGGGGTAGCACTTTAATAATGCCTTACTGTTCACATGGGACTGCAGGACTACACCACAGTAGTAAACATACACCCACACAGACAAATAGAGGAGGGAGGGCTTTACATGCGACTACAAACAAAGACAGGTATACTGATGGTAGTTTATGAGCACAAACATCACCCTCAAATAAATGTATACAGACACAAACAAACACACACACACACACACACTCCCACAGCCAGAGCTTTATTAGCTGCCAGTCTTTTGAGCTGCCCTTCCATCACTGCGCCCACAGGTGCCGTTAATATCCCCTATGTGCTAAGGCCGGTTCTCTTTGTTTCCTTCACTCTTAATGGCATGGCCTTAAAAAAAACCCACCACCCTTTATATTTCAGCGCCAGCTTGGCATGGAATCCATCACAGAGAAATCCCCCAATAGTCCATCTTTCCCCCTAACCCATTAGCAATCGTCTATCCTAGATAATTATGTGTCGATGACTTTTTTTTTTCTGTATGTATTTAGCCAAATGCTTGGGGGTGTCTTAATGGCAATCTATTTTTCTGCTAGACCTTGTTAACACTGCCCCACCATTTATAAGAGGTGCTCCTGCTAACCTAATCAATGCATTGGATGCATTGGCCTAATCAGGTTTTGCACCCTAGTTAATGTTTTAAAGCTTGTGCGTCTGTGTCTGTGTGCATGTAATTCCATGCAGTGTAATTGTGTGATGGATGGCCATCCTGTCCTGGCATGTGTCTCAGAATAAGCAAGTGTTAAAAGAGCTATTCATCAACATTAGCTAAATACCCAATTTCCTCACTGACTCACAACTAGATCCTGTGCTAGAAGAGAACTCAGTTCTCTCAATGAAAACTGCTGATCAAAAACTGCATGTTAGAAGGTGTTTTTGTTTTAAGTACATCTTCATTCCTAAGGAAAGTGAGAGCTCACGTGCCATACCTGTTGTTTTACTGGGTTTGGTGAACACATCTATCATATGTTTGTGCATGTTTGCATGTACTTGTGCAAGCATTCACTCTAGTTATGCAAGTATCTTCTTTGCATACTTCATTGTATAGTTTTTTAATATAAGTGTTTCTCCTTGTTTTCTTATGGATGCAATGAAACCATGTTTATACCTGCACAGAGGGGTGGTTTCCCTGTCCAGCTCCCATCAGACCTGCAGGTCCTGTGCTCTGATCCTCCGGCCAAGTAGAAGCCCTGCTGACATGTATAGATGAGCGTGTAGCCAAGGGAAGGCAGTTCAATGGCTCTCACATCAGACTGGGCTGGCAGCTCTGGTTGGCTGCAGTGGTGGGCTGGAGAAAAGGATTAAAGAGACCAGAAAAGAAGAGAGTGGGATTTAAAGGTTAAACTGGGGGGGTGAGGAGATGTGCCGGAAGAGGGATGAGAGGGACAACTGATAAGAAAAAAATATATATGGTGAAAGAGAGCCAAGGTGGAGGTTATTGGTCATGGAACAGTAAATGGGACATGTGGTTGTAAGATATTGAGCGATGCAAACTATAGCTCAAGGTTATGTCTTTCACTTAACTATCCATATGTTTTTGCTGTGAGCGCAGACTGTGTACTTACCAATGCACTCAGGTTGAAAACCACTCCAAGTAAGGTTGGGCAGACAAGTGCGAGAAATGGAGCCCTGCAGTAAGTAGCCCTTTCTGCAGCTGAAGAACACAGTGCTGCTGATCTATAACAGGAAACATAAGAACAAGTGAGGAAATGGGCTGGGCGAGCAAATAAAAAGCGTGAATGAGAGAGAACAGATTTGCACACAAAAGCAGCACTTTCATTTTATCAAAATTTTTTAAATCATATGTTTTGGGCTTTTTATTACCCTTAGATTCCACCTGGCAAAGCTTTGAAAAATCACGTCTCAGACAGGGTTCAAAGGAACACAGAGGGTTTCAGAGTCAGACATTCTGCCTGATGACTTGCACAGGTTTTGCAGGTCATTCACAATTTTTTATGACATGGTTACACATGGCAGTCTTATCACATGGTTACAAAGCCAAATGATTTATTGTTTTTGTAAGTACGTTGTCTGTTTATTGATGTGGTCAGAGTGGAGAGTCACTCCTGGGACCTTTCTGAGTTGTCATGCTGCACTGGGACTAAACACATCACAGGTGGGTTTTTTTTTTATTTTCATGTACACACGTGTAAAGAATTTGTAGTTCACATACTTCTGTTGAGCAAGAACCTCTGCTGTATTTTTTAAGTGAGAACTGATGTACATGCTCATGAGATGAAAAAAGCAAGAAGAGGAATATTTTTTTAGTTGGTTCAGTCAAATCACTAAATTGGTCCCCCTAAATTTGGATTTGAAACAGTAATTTATAATTGACCACTTATGGCTAAGAAAGAAATACTATCATAATACATATTTGATGAAATTATGGTCATTCAGTACGGGGGATGAATCTAAGGCAGCCTTCTTGCCCATGGTAAAAGGACCATCTTCAAGTAAGGACCAAATGATCTCATACAACCTCTGACTTTTATGTAGACAGAATAACAACACTCACAATTTCACCTACACTGCTCCCTTCAAATTGTGTGTAGAAAACAACTAAATAATGAGCTCAAACCAAGAGCATTTTATTAACATGCAAGGGACAAAAGGGACTGGAACACACCGATTGATTTACAGCCTTTAATTGTGAATACCGGTTTGTAAATCAATGGGTATGCTCAGGCACCTTTGTTTCTCTCTGGCCTGGCTGGTTGGCTGCCCTCGAACTGAAAGACACCTTTTTGTGCTGCACACTGCTGGATGATGCACAAAGAACCTTGTTTCAAAATTTAAAAGACGCTTTAAGAGGGGAAGAAGGGAGAAGGCTCTGAGCTAAACAGTGCTGTGCTTGCTCATTAACACTGAGGTAGTTGCCAATGCAAACCTTGCAGTCCACACTGAGGTAGAGTAATGCAGAAATAAAACCCACATTACAGTGCGTAGGTAAAAACCAAAACAAGCTATCAGGCTTTTTTTGTCACTAGTATGATCAGATATGGGGTAGGCTAGCACATCAATATGTGCTAACAAAAACAAACTGATTTTCATAAAATACATAACTTTAATTTCTTGTTTCACCACATATTCTCACCTGGTAGCCTTGACTGTTGTTCTGATTTCCAAAGAGAGGAATGCCAGGGTCCCCACAGGTAGTGTGAGTGGGGTCTGAAACACACAAAAGCAGCAATTCTGTGACAGCTGCCCTCATGTCAAAGCTTTTAATATCTATGTCACCCACGACAAATAGAAGCATGACCTCTGAGACACTGTATAGGGATATTGCATTTTCTACAGTTCTGGTGTGAAATACTGACTGTAGGAGTGAAGGCCATATATTACTGCATGTGGACAAATATGCATATGTGTACAGTACACACACACACACACGCAAGCACACACACACTCACATACACAAATCCTACAAAGTCTTTATTAGTGATCTGAACCCACTCAATCCCTGCTCAGAGCAGCTTATAACACAATGACAACATCTCAGGCCTTATCAGCCCACACAAGCTGTTAATCAGTTCACAAAAACTTTGTGAGAATGTGTGATTCACTGTATAGTTTTTTTTCACAACAATAAATGACTAACGTAGATCAACTCATTATTCTTAACGGTACATTTTGCATGCTTTTTCTCTTAAAAATATCTCACTCAGTTGTCAGTTTGTCCTCCCAGACTACAAAGAATTAGGATAAGCTGGGAAGCTTCATTCAGCTTCACTTCTAATCATTACAACACTGTGCAGATTTACCACCTTCATTATACTCTTGTTCTTAAGCCTGTAGGTCTCAGTGAAAAGTACCACTTTCAACTGAGTTGTAAAAAAGTCAAAGAATGAAGAGAACTTTTTAATTATACAAGGTTTCTATTGGATTCTGGGCAGCCATAACGAAATCTATACACTGGACAAGAAGGTACATGAGGCCAGACTTAGACAAAAGGTTATTAAGAGATTACTAATGTCTTACTTAATGTCTTACCCATACTAGTATGAAGTTTGATATTGGGACCACGGTCACAAAAACTGTATTGTAAAATTGGCTATCTACAGGCAGATAGTGGCATCATTTTTCAAAAATAATTATCACTTGTCATTTGCATGGGTCATAATTGCAGCGTTTGCTTTTATTGGTGGACAATGTTTAAAAAAACAAGAGAAAAATTGATCTCATGTTTGAAAATGTTTGAGTGTTGCAAACTTGGTGAAACTTGCCACTGATGCAGTCCTCTGTTGCCAGATCAATAGTCTCTCCTCATTATGTCAATGCAGTTAAGAGAGATTTGACTAGTATTCTAAGATTGATGAAATAAAATGTTCTAATTTATATTTGATTAGGAACACTAATCAAAATAAAAAAAAAAACACAACAGAATCGATACAGTTTGTTAGCCTGGTTAAAAGTTTGTGCATGCTTTATCATTTAGATGGAAAAGCAATCAGGACTAGAAGGGTGAGCATAAGAGGGGGATGCAAACAAGCCAATAAAATGCTTCTCTTAAACTTATATCAATAGTATGTCAAAGTAATAACAATAGTGTTTTGTACTGTGTAAATGAAGGAAAAAATAAGTAGCTTACCAATGCAGGAGGGCTGTGTGCCACTCCAGGTGCCATCGTATTGACAATATCTCCTAGTGGATCCCACAAGGACGAGGGGAGGGTAGCAGGAGAAGGAGACTGAGGAGAGATAGGTGAATCCTCTGTCCTCCCTCCTCCCCTGAGCTGGCATCCCTGGGTCTCCACAGAACACAGCTGCAGATATGAAGGAGAAGGAAAATGTAAGGTGACCCGCTAATCATGCTGTGTTTTAAGTCAATGTTTTTAAAAAGGCTGAAATGAAAGAAGGGACATAATGTAAGTAATTATACAGAAGGGTCAGAAAGTTATACGTGACAGGTGATGTAATCAGGCATTCCAGCGTGGGGCCACTTACGGAAGCACTGGGGTTTCTCTCCACTCCAGTTGCCGCTGCCCTGGCATGTTAACACAGTGGGCAGGGACAGCTGGTAACCTTGGTTGCAGGAGTAGCTGATGCTTGAGCCCCAGGTGAACTCTGAGCCGACAACCTGTCCGTTAGGGATGCTTGGTGGTGAACCACAAACGATCGCTACGAAGAGACAATGAGACGTTGCAGGCTTTTATGAATCTGCATATTTTTTTTAATTTATGTAATTAATTTTTAGCTAACTTTAACTTTAACTAAGTATAATGTAATGTTCATCTGTGACAATTTTATCTTTAATATTTGCTGAGTCTTCCAAGTCTTCCATGATCATTTCTTCCTTTTCTTTAGCAAATATCACTTTGAGTGATTGGATAACCCATCCCATCATCCCACATCACTTTACCTTTACAGAGAGGTTTGGTGCCATTCCAGGTGCGGTCCTTGGTGCAGATAAGAGTTGAAGCCCGGTCAGCATCCATGGTGAAACCAGGAGAACACTGGAAACTGACTGTGTGATTGTAAGTGAAATCACTGCCCATCCTCACGCCATTGGCTGGCACTCCAGGATCAGCACAGTTAATTACTGCAGAAACAGAACAGGAATAAAAGAATAAAAGAAAAAAGAAAGAAAGAAAAAAAACAAACAAATGAAAACAGGTAATACCATTTAACAATGACGACCAATGAGGACAGATGCAGTACAACATAAAAAAAGAGATGATGACACGTAAAAAATAACAAAGTTTGCTACCTCATCATGTCTGAGCTATATCGTTTGATGACTTAGTTTGTTTTACATTTGATTTTACTCTGTAAAGCACAAAATCAATAACACACACTTAGGATGAAATACAAGCAAGTAAACAAACTATTTAAACTTGCACACCAGATGGAGCCTCAGAGTTAATGAACTGTTTTATGCACCTGACCCAAGCAATCACGTCCCAAACAAAACTTAACAGTCTAAAAAGCAACATCACAGATGTGTCTTAACAGGTAATGAGAACTTCATTTATTCACAGACAGCCACTTTTGGATGATATATATACTGTATGTATGCTTAGAAATATTTGCTTCTATGCAACTGATCTTTAGTCACCATCAGTGACAATGTGACTTTGTGTGCTTGATTTAGAAGAACTGTCCTTGTACTCTAATGGTCTCCAGTTTAGAACTTTTAGGGTACAAAGAGACTAATTCTAGTGATAAATCTTTTACAGTAGCTCCCTAAAGCTCCAAAATGAACCACATTTCTCCTTGATTATACTTTCACATCCTGCAGGGAAAACAGTGTGATTGAGTAACAACAGTGAGAATTCCACTGTGTGACTCAGCAACATCATAGCTTCACTCTGCTGTAAATGTCTGAGATTTCAAATAATATATGAATAATAAAAATAAAAATAAAAAAAAATCAAGGCACGGAAGGACAGGACAACTTGCACTGAGATGCCTTGGGACATGAAGGTATTATTAAATGCATATAACCAACATTCTTGTAAAATTCTCTGTGGGCTGAGGAAAGTGGGCCTCTTGAAGGTACAGTGTCTCCCCTTGACTGAGCAAGCACTTACATTTCCCACTGGGCTGGTAAGAGCATGCCACCAGGAGCCACTATGTCTATCTAGAACTGTGTATCCTGTAACACACAGCTGAGATACAGTGAGATATCTTTTCCTCTTGCATAACAATCTTCATAAACTCACACTGGTAAACAGCTCACTGCCCTGATTATAGGTGCTAAAGAAAATATTTAAATAAGTGAAGATTTTAGTGAAACAAAACCTGAACCTGCTGAACTTGAACCTCTGGTGCTACTTCAAAGTAGCTATGCACTGCTTATACAGATACAAATGTCTTAACTTTTTTGGGGTTTTTTGAGACATACTTTACATTGTTCGATTTCGAATTAACTAACCCTCACACTTGCATTTTGGCCTCACGGCTCTCAAGCTACAAGCTTTTCCATTTGGGCATTCCAAATGGGTAAAAATATTCCCCTGAAAAGGTAGATGCTCAGAGTTAAAATGGAAAAAGAAGACAACCAAACCAACTCTGCCAAGCAAATCCCTTTTTAGAATACAGTTTTTCTCAGATCAATAGAAATCATTCAACTAAAAGTGCTCCTATTCACATGCCCCTCACTTGTGAAAGGTGTTCTACCAAAGTGCGTCAACATGTACCCTTTCACTCCTATGGATTACTAAGGTCTAAAATCCATAATGGTGCTGCTTCAAGGTTTATCCTCTCTATTCAGAAGAAACTGGTTCTCTTAGTGACCTCTATTTGCCAGGGTCTCTTGGCTCTGTACAGCAGCTGTGTGTCTTTTGTAAGGCACGACGATAAAAGGCTGTCACTCAGGACAGAACCAATTTCCTCCTGCTAAGGCACACATCCATGTGGGTCATTCATCACTTAAAAAAAAATACACGACTACCATGACTTATATGTTTTCTGAATTTCCATTAGAACAAATATTTTTCACTGCATCACCTGTTTAACCTGCACTTTTCTCCTCTACAAGGCCTGACTATGTAATAAACTGCTCACTTTAAACTACTGTACAAGAGCATATAGCGATCAATTCGAACAAAAGATTAGAACCACACATGGCTACACTTAGGGTCTTTGTCTGTGGGGAATGTTAATTACCAGAGCACTCAGGCATGTTGCCGGTCCAGGTCCCGTTCACAGTGCAGTGTCGGGTAAGCAGGCCAGTCGAGTAGTAGCCCTCCCTGCAAGCATAAGTAATGGATCTGGAAAATGTCAGGCCGTCGTGGATCAGGATCTGGGCATTCCGTGGTGTTCCAGGGTTTCCACAAGAGATCACTGTAACCAGAAAGAAAATGACAGGGCATAAGAGAGGGATTAGATAATATTCAATTACAGACTACATCCTGAGTGATCAGAAGGTAAGTAAGTAATGCGAGTAGTGTGGTTTGGGGGGAATAGAGAGGGCTGAGGGGAGTGCTGGCACAAAAAATGCTGCAGACTTTGTTTCAACTAAGAATAATAAAGAAACTTTCAAACTTTATTCTAATTTCATTTTTTTCCCCAATTCACTTTACTCTTTATCTAATATATCCACCTAAATGCCTTAAACTTTCAATTCTGTTTTTTACTCGCAATGTGGCAACTTTAACCTCTTAGGAAAAAATACAAAATCCAAAAATCTTTTCTTTTTTCAGGAAATTGTGAAGGTTTAGTTTTCCTAAAAGACTTCTTATGTATTTTAATAAATCTCATTAACCTCAGTCAAACAAAAGATGGTCTGGTTTTCTATAAGATTCCTTTTAAACTCTCTCATATGTCTATCTGATATTAGTTCTTCACTGGGTTTATTTTCCCTTTCCCTGTCTCTCTGCTCTTCAGCTATTCACTTAACTACAACCTATCATCATCTTTCCCTGCATCCTACTTCATAAGTAACTTTGATGGACACATTCTTTGCTCAGTAAGTCCCTTGGTGTCTGTCCGGCCGCCAGCGATGGTTCAGTTCATTACAGTCTCCAGCTTGCCCCGGGCCCTCAGAGCCCTGTGGGCTTCGCCCTTCCGTAATGACCAGATGTGCCTTGGCCCTTGAAGTCTGTGCCAACTGAGAACAGGTGGGCAACCTCAGCTAGTGGGCATACCACACACCAGAGAGAGAGCGAGACAGAGTGAGACCTGGGAGAGAGAGGCTGTGGCGGCGTGTGGAGAGGAGGTTGTGTGCATGTGTGTGGAGGTGTGGAGGGGGTGTTAAGAGTACAAGTGAAAACAGCATGGGAGATAGGATGAAGCCTCTGGAAATAACACACTGTATACAAGGAAGATGGAAGAAAAAAGGTTTACAGGGAGTAAAGAAATGGCTGGAAAAAAGAAATGCAATATAAATGACAGAGAATCTAACAACATGAACATTAAAAAAAGAAAAATGCAATTCATAATATACCAACAAATTAGGCTATAAATCAGACACTCCAAAATAAAATTAACAAAATGATTTTATATATTAATCTATAATCCATATAATTAATACTTCAAAGTTGATATGAAACCTAAACAGAGAAGAGAATGGACAAGAAACGTGACTCTAGCTGGCAACAAACCAGATGCTGAATGCTCTAAACAGCTGCAAGAATTTTGTAAAATAAAAATAGAATACATATTCTTTTAACAGTAATTACAGATAATTTAAATCGTGTTAAAATCAAACACAAAAGGGTTTGTACAAGATCACTTCCTGAGATCATCCTTAATATTCTTTCTATACTGACAGCAGAAAAAGAATGCACTTAGTTCTTAATTGTAAGTAATGTCTTTGTCATGTCTCTACAAAAAAAGTGCATTGCCTTGAGACCAAGATCCATCAGATGCACGTATCATGTTGAGAGAATCCGTTTTTTCAGATGTCTGCTGCAAAATGGATGCTATGTTGCAAAAAGAAAAAGAGTCTCATGGTTTTTAATCAACAGAGAAAACATTGTCTGTTACATCGCAAATTTTCTCCAGCTTTAATCGCTGTTTGACATTTTTGCAAACACACAAAAAACATATGCAAATTTGAAATGTGTCTTTCATCCATTTGCAAAGACAGCAGCTAATTACACAATCAGTGCCTGTTACTATTAGCCATAATCCCTGAGTAAAGGATAGTTTAAAATGTGCAGTTAAATGATGGGATTTGTTGAGATCAGCTTATTCTGAAAAGACATAAAAATCTTGATGTGATGAAATATAAATACTTATAAGCAAAGTAACAGCCATCTCAAACACTTGCTGAAGCCACAATTAACTTCAGCTGAGGAAAATGATGGGTGGCTAATACCTCTGAAAACGTATTAAAAATCTATGTATGCCAAGATTTGTAAAACTAATGCAGTTGAAGTAATTAAACAAACTTACAATGAGGAGAAAAGATAGGCAATAACGAACCAAGATCGCACAAGATAAAAGATTTCTTGAAATAAATACAAGTTACTGAAATGAAATGTAGATGTGTGATGTATGTCCATGAGAAGTTCAGTGGACGTCATAACTCTCCAGCTGTCCTGTTTCACGTGTTACTAGGTGGTCACATATGTGTCATTAGTAAGCGCTCCAAAGAACTCATCAAACCATAAAATCTTTCATTTTCCACCACATGCAGTGGTTGCAATTTACTTGGTAGCCTACACATAATTTTCCCTTGAAAAGTCCGCCAGCTCCTTCCAAAGAATCCCAGGATGTTCCCAAGCCAGATGGGACATGCAGTCTCTCCATAGTCTTCTGGGTTTGCTCCAGGGTCTCCAGAGCACTTCCACAGTATATAGGAGAGGGCATCCTGTACAATTCCTGACAAACCTCAACTGGCTGATTTCAGTGTAAAAGGGCAGCTGTTCTACTGCAAGCTCTCCCACGACATCCAGGCTGCTCACTCTGTCCCTGCAGGATTTTATTTCTTTGGTCACTACCACAAGCTCATAGTCACAGATAACAGCTTGAACCTAAATTGACAGCTAAATTGAAAGCTTTGCTGTAAAACTCTGCACTGTCTTTACCACAAATAGGTGGATGTCACACCAATCCACCTATTGATCCATCTTACACTTATCTCACCAGACCCCAACATTTATACACTTCTTCAATTTGGGAAGCAACCTTGTGATTCTGTTTATAAAAACTGCTTCTGACACCCACTTTGTGGAGTGGGTCACTCACTGTAAACATACCTGACCTACCACAAAGTACAGTGTCCATGCATGGCACTGACAAAGATTGGATAGACATGAGCCATTGTTTTGGAATCTCATGTTCCCACAACTACTACCACAAGACATGTTGCTTTGTCCAAGTACATGAAAAACACGTAGATTGCAGGCCGAATTCTCATGACCCCTACAAAAAAGGGATCACCCTTTACTATCAATTACCCTTTACTATCACTTTTTACAAGTCCCTGTTTTGCAAAGTAGGCAGAAAAAACACACACACACTGTAAATACATGCATGCATGCATTCCCTACCATGACATTCAGGTTGTGTGCCGAGCCAGGTCCCATTGGTCAGGCATGTTCTCTCTGGTGAACCCTTCAGCATATAACCAGGCTCACAGCTAAAGCGGACAACACTGCCCACTGTGAACTCCTCTCCCAGACGGATACCATGCACAGGAACACCTGGATCTCCACACAACCCCGCAGAGTCACCTGAAAAAGGTAAATCATATTTTTTACTATATGAGACCTTCTCTTATGTGTTGAACAATTTAGAAATGAATTTTCCACATGAAAGATGTTTTCATATTAAAACACAATAGTAACTTAATCAGATTAGAACAAAAGCAGACATCCTTCTCCCATTTAACATCATATATTTGCTCACCATGCAGAAAATGTGCTCTATAGGGTGATTTTTCATTTTATTGACCTGACATATATTTTGCACAATTCACCTGCCTCCCTTAAAAACAATCACAAACAGTTTAACACTGCTGTGTGCTGCACTTGCCCCTTTAATTTTACAGGGTACTGGTGAAACTCACTTCAACAGTTCATAGCTAGGAGAGACGAGCAGATCTTTTCGAAAAGGTTGTGTTTATTGCCTGCAGTCCCTGGAGAAATATATGAATGTCATGAAGTGTGACATTAAACTGCCAGCTTGCTACTTTATTGTCAGCTTGTGTGTCTGTGTTTGCACCAGTTTGCATGTTTCTGCCAATGTCTATGTTGGTGTGTGTTTTGGTCACATTTTGCTAATGTGTCTGTGTTTATACCCATGCACATATGGATGTGTAGACACCAACAAGACCTTCGTAAATTAGGTACACTGGACGTAGGGAAGCAAATCGCAGTAGGAGAGAAAGAGGATGGTGGCCGATGTCTTCATAATGCTTTATAACCCAACTGAGGTGTGGGCGTCCCTGTTCCTCAGTCTGATATGGGCAGATTAAAGCAGTTTTATGGAGGACACCCTCGTTGCCCTTGAGCTCCATCTTTAGCCCACCTACTTTGCTCATTACCTGCTAACAGCTGCCACCCAAACTCTTTATTTGCTGGCCTGGCATTATGAGGGCATCGATGTGACTGGGTGCTGTTACTGCACCTGAATTAATCAACTATTGCAATGAAGAAGCTACAAAGAGGATGAGAAAAGGGGCTACACCACACAGAGTGTAAAACATTAAAGGCTGAATTTGCCGATTCTGGTCTTTTAGTTGAAGATGGTCTTGAACATTAAGATAGACACGTCTTACAAAATGGGTTCATTCTGAGATTTATCCTTTTGAACCCATACACAAAGTCAGTTTGGGTGTAATTTTCCGTACCGGAGCAGTGTGGCGGTGAGCCGCTCCACTGGCCATCCAGCTGGCACATTCGCGTTGTGTTGCCGATGATGCTACGCTGACCAATGCAGCTGTAGCGGATGACTGAGCCGACCGTGCGTCGATCGCCTGAGATCTGGGCGTAGGGAGGCACGCTAGGGCGGTCACACAGCACCACTGTCCAATCAGAGCACAGAGATGAGAGAATCAGATCAATGTACATTTGGTTCTGCCCCAAGGTTAATAGTGAAGAAGTGATAAAAAGACTACATAACAAATTTACTGCCTTGTTTAAAGAAAACTATGAAGTGTAAAAAGGTTTGTTGACACTAGATTTATATTTGTTAGCACTTCATTTCACAGTATCAGACCAACCAGTTAAAAGACTTAGCTATGCCAGAATGATTTATCACTTTATGACACTGAGCCTATTTTAAATACAAATGCAAAACAAGTTCTCCCAATAAATGGAAGTAAACTCAGTTGGGCTTGAAATGAGTTGGTCAGTTGATCCATCAGAAGCTCATAAAAACAAAACAAAAAATGTAATTGTAAAACAATTTATGATGATTAATTGATCTTTAAATATTTCATTAAAGAAAAATATAGAACTTTTGTTGTTTTCTGCTCTAAAAATGTGGTCACTTCTCTTGCTTTTCTGGCA
This sequence comes from Acanthurus tractus, assembly GCA_029783725.1. Lineage (NCBI taxonomy): Eukaryota > Metazoa > Chordata > Actinopteri > Acanthuriformes > Acanthuridae > Acanthurus > Acanthurus tractus. The sequence continues at coordinate 2,559,508 of JAQNCA010000009.1, forward strand.
CTTCAACATGGGTTCTATGATATTGCCTTTTTCTACATGTTATGACATTGCAAAGAAAAAACAACTGATGGTCTAATCATAAAAATAAGCCACTAATCAGGCATGCTTTTTGTTTTCAGTGATTTGGTGCAGGAATTACGTTAAAACTGAAAACTTAAACAGAAAGACAAGAGATTTCTCTTCGTGAAAATCTAGGTGAAGTGGTGATTGCTTTAAGTTTTACCATCTTTTCATTATTATACAATTTTCATCATTAAATACAAAACGTGTGCCTGAAACAGCACCTAAAACCAAACTGAGGAACTTACACAGGCACTTGGGCAGGGAGCGATCCCAGGTACCGTCCCCCTGACAGGAAATGGAGCTGGTGCCCAGCAGGTAGTAGCCTGGACTGCAGCGGTACGACACAGTGGTCTGGAAGCTGTAGCGATGCGGCCCGCTGGGCAGTACCTGCCTGATGCTATTCTCTACATGGCCCGGCTCTGTGCAGTTCACAACTGCAGAAAGGAATAAAAAAAAGTGCAGAGGAGCCGAAGAGAAAAGACATCACATGTAAGAATTAATACAAGTTTACTTCAAATAATTGCTTTGTGTGGAAGTAATGATTGACTGTTAGCATTCTTTTCTTAAACAAATTTAAGATATTATGGGCAAGAATGACTAGTAGGGAATTGTATTAGTCTTATTACAATCATAAAACATACATTACTAGACATGATTCTCACCCACTGGGAACTTGCCCACTTAACAAGCAGCTTTTTTTTTTGTTTTTCTTATCTCTCTGTCCATTTCTTCCCGTATCTACTACCTCCACCTATCGTGCATCCATCCATCCAAACCAATCTGAATGAAGTAGGAGGCAGATTCCGGAAATAAACATTAGCTTCATTAGAGCCAGTCTCCTGTTGGCCGCCTGGTGTAGAGATGGTGATGGATGGGGAGCTCACAGGAGAAGAGGCACCATGTCAGTTTAACACCAGATGGAGAGAGTTAGGGAAGGCTGAAATGAGGGATGAGTGAAGAGTGAGGGACAGCGAGGGGGGGGGGGTGCCGTACAGCGTTAGAGAGAAGGGGCCCTGATGGTGCAGGATATATTAAAATTCATGACAGCATGTCAGGCTACGACTGCTACCAGCACCAATTCATCTAGA
>JAQNCA010000009.1:2560758-2585423 GCA_029783725.1 Acanthurus tractus
CCCTGATGGTGCAGGATATATTAAAATTCATGACAGCATGTCAGGCTACGACTGCTACCAGCACCAATTCATCTAGAGTGTTTCAGATACCAAAACCCAACACTGCTTTAACAAAGCCAGCATACACTAAGTAACAGTTGGTGTCTACTTTATACTGTGAACCACAACTAAATGTGTGCTATAATGCCAAAACTCTACTTCCAAATCACTGATTGAGTGCCTACACAGCCATTATGCCCCGGTTTGCCTCGCCAGTCTTACCCTCGGAGTGTGCCTAGTGTGCCTTTGCCACAGCCAAAATGAACCTATTGTATGCTAATGTGCCTAAAAAGCTCCCTCATTTTCACGCTCCCAAGCTGGCCAGCACAGCTAAATCACCCCCAAAATACCTATTATAATGTATTCCTTCCAGTCGAGAGCTGACCCGTGGTACCATCATTTACAACTTACCACATAATAACACTACAAAGTGCATTTGAAGCAGTGGAGCAGCTACAGCACGAGATTTTCTGAGCTCAGAAATTCAGCTTTGAAAAAAATGTGCCGGGGCAACATTGGCTCAAAAGCGATCCAACAGTCATCTAAAAAGGACTGACCTCCTGGTCCATTTGTGCGTGTGGCCCAGTGGGCAGAAAGAGAGGAAGTGAAAAGGATGAAAGGAAAAGAAGAATGGAAGTGAGAGGGGAAGAAGGGCTGAGGTAATTCATCTCTGTTCCACTCAGAAGTGGGGACCCTGGTCACCCTCTTCTCTTCATGGCCTCATGCCAAGCAATGGCCCTGTTAGTGGTGTGTCAGGGTATGTTTTTTTTCCTGTCCTGTGTCTTTTGCCTTTTATCACTAAAAGATAAATAAATACAGGCAACTCATCCACAGAAGGCGGTGTTGTGGCTCTGTTCCTGTGATTTAAATTGAGGGTGATTAGAGAGGCATGGACGACTGACCGAGGCGGTGGTGCTCTCTTGCTGGCTGCATTATTTATGGAGCCTCTTGCAGTGAAAATCTGGTCAGTGGAAGTCATTTCCTTTGTCAGACTGACTCCTGCCCCGACCTCAAATTTTCCCTCTTTTGTATGTACTTCTCTCTCTCTCATGGAAAGAAAAGCTGATGGCTTGGCTTACCTAAAGCTAAGGTGAGATGGATAAGGTGAGTGTCATCCCGGCTCTTACACTTTCCAACTCTGCTGAGGAAGTAAATGCCAGACACCAGAGCACATCTCACCAAATATGTCCTGAAAGCTGTAATTAAGGTGATAAATCTGATTGACAAAAAGACCCCTAAGCTACTTATGTCTCAACATCAACAGTGAGGATAATGCTCCATCAGAACAGCCGCCCACACCCACACACTCACGGCGAGACACACACAATCTCTCACAAAATGCATCTCAGCATCTGCATGGAAACAAGGCCAATGCTAATATGATGTCACTACTAGAGCGGAGAGATTTAAGGCGTATGTCTGGAAGAAAATCTTGCCTGCTTATGCATGCAGAAGTCACTTCTCCCCCCTTTTTTTTAGCAACTGAGGAAGGATTTCTGTGAGACTTGTAACCTCCTCATCCCTTCATAGATGTCTAAAAAAAGGCCAAATCTTTCTCTCCTCATTTAAAACAAACTCATAAGTCAATCCCTCTCTGGTTCTGTCACTGCCTTGTCACACACAGGGCCCGACCTTGTGAGCGCCCTTTCTGTGCCTGTCACAAAGCCCTCAGTTAGTGGGGACTTAGAGACAGACGTGGGTGCTGAGATACATCGCTTGTCGCAAAAACACTGCCAAATTAAAACTCCTTGCCTCGGTTAGTCAAAGCAGAGCAGGGTACTTTTTATTCGGTGCAAAAGCTGTGATGTGAGTCCCCGGAGGCTGCTGTCTTTTGTACAAGCTCAAGGACCCTGTGATTGTTTTGGCTGTCTCAGCACGGTTATATTAACCAAGTTTGTTGCAGACAGAAAGGTGAGCCCTTAGATACAGCAGGGGTAGCTAGGCTAAAAGGAAATATTAAATGTAAATATTATCTAGAAACCTCCAAGGACCGTGTGGTTGAGACTGTGGTAATTAAATAATCCTTGCTTCTCTTTGGTTTTTCATTTCTATTTAGCCCTGATATGTGTCATTCAAACTCTTCTTCCCTCCGGTGTGTCTTCTCTTCATCTCCGCTCTCTCATTGATTGGGGGCACCTGTGGTCACAGCAGATTTGACCTTCCACAATGCAATAGGTAATGTTATACCTTCCCATACAAGTGGATGAGAATAAAAAGAAGGGCCACACCCCTACAGGCAAATGTGCGAAAAAGAGATACATTTATCACTGTCCTCACTCTGTGCACTCAGAATGCACAAAGCTGACACCAGTAGCTTATTTAGCTCTCAAATCATTCAATGTGCATGATACATAAAAATACCAATCTGGGAATTGCTGCTCAAAATACATTGCTCATGTCGCTGTGCTGTGATCATTCATGCATTTGAACATTTTGGCCTTCTTTGTGTAAGATTTATATGCCTACAGATTTTAAACTTACGGAGGTGTCAGGTGAATACTTGATAAATTGTTCTTTCATGTTGGTAATCTGGTCACTCACTTGGAAAATTGCACAACTTTGTGTCCTGGAATTGCTTTAAAAATTACTGCCCACTGACAGGATCAGTTACAACTTCCATTGGTGCTGGTTCTTTGCATTTATCTTTTTCATCATGTGCATGAATGATGTTCTCCATAAATCCTAGATACATTGACTGATAAGCTTCGGCATCTACTTGACACTTACTTTTACACTTGGGTAGGGCGTTGCTCCACTGCCCATTGGCTTGGCAGGTAGATTTCACAGCTCCTTGCAGAACGTATCCAGTATTGCAGACAAAGCGCACAACATCATTTAAATTGAACTGGGTGCCTTGGGTCATACCGAAGGTGGGGTTGCCAGGGTGACCACATGTGATGGCTGAAAAAAGCCAAAGGAGAAATAGTTTAAGGTTCAGAGTTAAATGACCTGATTAGCGTAATGTCACAACAACAACAAAGACGTGCTGAGGTAACACTCAGCGTAGGTGATGAGTAAAGATCCAAACTCTAAAGCCAAAGCCCCCACTGCAGCTATATGTCTCTATTTTTGACATCAGTTATTCTTGTAAAATGTTAAGTTTCATGGAAGAATATAAAGTATTTATCTTGAACTAGCACTCCAGCTTTGACAATATTACCCCAAAAAATATACTCCAACTAAAGGTGATTTTTGTAGTTTTTTTCCACTACAAGAGTTGAAGCATTAGCTTGCTGTGAAAATGTTCAATAGCACAAATTAATTGGTGATAAGTACCAGAAGGCTCAGGCCAAATTACACTAAATTGGTTGTCAGTATAGGCCCCAAACCAGCCTAATAAGACTTCCCAAGGTAATATATGTCCAAACTTATTACAGATCATTTATCAGTACTATTAATCTGTTGGTCAGCTACATTATCGGTGTTTCTGAAAATGGTAGTCCCAACCCCTCCTCTCTGCATCTGAGCAGTATAAAAGTATTTAATGAGACACAACACCGCCCGCAGCTTTACTGGGAACAAACTGCACTCTGGGGGCACTTACGGACACAGACAGGAGTGCGTCCTGACCAGCGGTGATCCTGTTCACAGATTCGCACAGACACCCCGATGAGACGAAATCCAGGGTTACACTGATACACAACGCTGCCTCGATAGTTATAATTCTCCCCAATGATCTGCCCATTCACAATGGGCTCAGGGGTGCCACAATGGCCAGCTGTGAAAGAATGAAGAAGAAAAGACACACAGTCAGACAGGTGTTTTCAGTAATTATTGAAGCAAACTGCAGGACTTTATGAAGATGTGGTCATTTTTAAGTGCTTAATATCTCACCTAGACACTGGACCTGTGTTCCACTCCAAAGCCCATTGGACAAACACTCTCGTACCCGAGAACCCACCAAGGTATATCCTGTGTTGCAGGAAAAAATGGCAGTGGCACCGTACACAGTTAGAGTACCGATCTTGTTGCCATTTGGTGGAGTGCCAAGGTCCCCACAGGATATGACTGAAATGAGAAAAAAATGCCAAATATTACAAATGTCCCATGTGGTCAGCTTGTAATCAAACATATTTATTTGTTCTACTTGGAAAATGAATTTGTTTGGTTTCATTTATTTTGTTTGGTTACAATATTGTGCCTGTTTAGTTATGTTCTTTTCTTTATATCACTGTGGAATAAGATACATTCGGATGTAATTATTTCTCAAGCTTGACAAATTACTTTTTCTGGCACCGAGTTTTCCATTTGTTAGCATGAGTGGGAAAGTTTACTTGAGAAACTGTAGAAAAATTAGACCTGTGATGGTGCAGTTCATACTTACTCTCACAGACAGGGCGTGGATCTGGGTAGTTCCAGGTGCTGTTGGCCTGGCAGCGAATCACCCTCTGGCCCCTGTAGTAATATCCTGGGTCACATATGAGCATCATAATAGCGTCATATTGGTTTTGAGTGCCATAGATCAGCCTCCATCTCCCATGTTCCACAGCAGAGTGGCCGATGTCAGGGCAGGTCACAGCTGAAAGGTTAGAGGGTCAACAAACACTATCAAAAGCAAAGTCACCTCAGGTTTGGTGCTGTTTTAAAATCAAACCTGCCAGAAATATTTGGATTATATACAGGAAACCCTTTTTAAAAAAAAATTTAATATATGCCCAAGTTCAAACGATGAGAGAAATACTCACGGATGCATGTGGGCGGGGCCTCAATGGGACTCCACCTTCCAGATTCCTGGCATATCACTGAGGTAGTGACAGGCCCTGAGAGCCGAAATCCAGGATTACATTGGTATGTAGCCCTGGCTCCAAGAGAGAAGTCCTGTCCCACAATGCTGCCATTTACTGGAGGCACTGGCATCCCACAGGACATGACTTGAAGGAAAAGAGGGATGCAGCAGGAAGATAAGACAAACGCATGTGACTGGTTGGAGTGAAAGGAGAGGCAGGAAAATATATTTTAATAACCATCTTTATATGCAGACTTCCTAACTCTCAGTAGGCCTCAGGTACAAACAAACTCCCAGAGCTGACATTGATGTGCAGTAAACATTAGCTCAAGATACCATCTGCACAATAGTAAACAATCAAATCCAGCGAGAACACATTCATGCTGAGATTACACCTGGTGCAGAATAGTCCAAACCTGAATGGCTTCCCTGTTGCTCGTAGTTTTTGCTTTCGCTGATACTGTTAATAAATCTGGTTGGAAACTGGACTCTCAAAGTCAAACATTTTCAAAGACTTCATGCTTTAAAATATAACAAAAATTGGAAATCAATTTAAGATGGTGCAAAGCATCACGGCCTTGTAAAATTTCAAAATTACTTTTTCATAGTCTTGACAAAAGCACATTTAAAAGTAAATACATCTTGCCTCACCAGGTATATCTTCATTTACACTTTTTGTTTTCTTCGAATAACAACTCTTTCAAACTTTTACAATGTTTCAGTCTCAGTTAAAAGTAGACAAATGCTCATGTTGACTCCTTCTTTAAAAATTGCACAGTGACAAGCAGACAACTGTGACTGTAACCTGAAAGACTGACAAATCAAACAATTCCGCTCAGGTAAAGCAAATATTGTTAATCTGATGCAGTGTTATCTTCAAAGCAACTCTGAGGCATGGTGAAGTGAGCTTCCTTGAAGCACGCCTTAGGCTGAGGGGCTGTTGATAATGGTACACTGTCAGCTGAATTCACACTTTGATCCAAAGCAAATGGATTCAGTGATAGTTTTTTCAATCAACTTAAATAAGATTGACTGAACTTAGAACTGAAATGTATTTGCCTCAAAATGTCTTCTTTGACTCAGCATGCCAGTTAAACTTCAAGTGTTGAAATCTTATTTTCTTTGCACAGTTTTAAGATTCATTTCATCACTTTTTGAAAGTGAGACTAAATGCAGAATGAGCCCAATCACAGCAATGGGCAGTGTATGAAACGTGATGAAATGGAACTTAATTGAAGAGAATTCTTGCACATGTTGATTTGCATTAGAAATGTAAAATTATCCCGCTCCAGCTAATTTTACCAAGCACATTTGTCTCACTGAAATTAAGACAATAAGGCAATCGTGTCTATTAGATTTCTGTATCTAGGTTTTTCTTAACAACTTCCATCATTCTCATCCTTTCTTGTGACCTGCTGCGGTGATTGGACCCTCACCTTGGCACAGTGGCACCGGTGCATTCCACTGGTGGGTCCCCTGTGCAGTTCGGGTGCAAGTGGCACTGCTTTGGCCAATAAGCCGGAAGCCCTGGTCACAGCTGAAACGCAGGGTACTGCCCAGCTTTGTGCCTGTTAGACTGTGCACTGTGCCATTTACTGGGCTGTTTGGAGGGCTGCAGTAGGCCGCTATGAAAAAATAAAAAACACGTACAGATTAAAATATGCGCACCGAAAAAATTGAGTACAACAAGCATAAAAAAGCAATAACGAGGCAAGATGATGCAAGTTGTTTTGAGGAGGTGAAGGATTAATGCGCTTTCAATTGCACAGAGACCCAGATCTCTTTTGCATCAGTCTTCTACGCCTGGCGTGGTAAAGGAGGATATGTATTAATACAGGCACTACAATGCAATCTCTTTAAGGCAAAAACTGCAGACTAGAGACAAGGAAAATTGATTAAAGGAAACTAATGCTCTACAAAGCGAAACAGGAGTTTGTCAGAAGCAGCAGAGGAGGATCATAAAAGTGATGGATACATAAATACAGGGACAAAGTATTTGTTTTTGTTTCTCGGCTAAATTGGTGGCTGCAATAGTCGTTTATCATCCTAAATGATGCCTGCAACAGGTCCATGCTTCTCCAAGAATGAAGACTATGAGGCCTGAAATGTATTTTATAGATCTGACGAAAACATGACATCAGTACACAATTGCTGGAGAATAAAATAAAACACACACCTTGGGAAAAAATTTAAGCAAGTAATGTGATGCAACAGAACCTAGCTATTTACATAGAGAATGGGAGTCATTGTGGGGAAAGATTAAGATGGAAGTGGACCATGGACAATGAAAAAAGCGCATTATCCATTACACTTAATCACTGTGACCACTTAACAGTCCTATAAAAATGGAAATTCCGTCTCAAGCCACTCACATGTGGAAATGGCAGTGGCGTCTCTTTCAAGTCGGTGAGAATTTTTAGCACCATGCAATCAGATTAAACTCCCTTACAGTATAAAAACTTAAGGCCATGTCAGTGGTGTAATATGTATTCAGCATTTATGAGATGTTGCTGTCTCATACAAATTGCTCCAGTTAAAGAGAGTGTGATACTTTTTAAGGGAGCTGTCTGTGACATTGTAGAGACAAAAACACATTTTAAGAGAAATCTGACACTGAGGCTTCACTGGAAAAGATGCTACACTTTGCAGCAGATGATCCACAGTAGGAGTACTTCAGGCTTCGGTTTTTTGATGAAGAGTTTACATTCATTTGTCCTCTTCACAATAATCAAGTAATGAATTCTCATTAATACCCTCCTCGATAGCTAAATGGGTAAGACACAGAAAATTCAGTGTTTGGATCCAATGATATCTAATTGCCTAAGCTACATAGAGACTTGTGGCTGGTGAGTTCAGTTCTTCACTTCTATCTGTTTCTAACTCATTTGACACTCTTTCTATGTTCTCCCCTTCCTCCTCTCAGCCTGTTAGAGTATAGAGCTTATATCACTGCAATCAGCCCTGGCGCCTGGAGGAATCAGATCTACATCGACAGGTGACTGGATCAGAATAGATAATTGAGAGGAAGAGAAGAAAGAGGGAGGGAGGGAGGTGGTGGTGATACAGACAAGGGGAGGGACACATAAGCTTAAGGATTCAAGTCTCAATGAGGTGAAAAAGAAATGGATGGCTATGTATGGAAAGAAAGGATGGGTAACAGATGCAGGGGGCGCTAGAGGAGGTATCTGCAAGTTAGGTGATGGAAGACAAGCCCATGGACATAAAAGATGAAATGATGAACAACACAGACGAATACATGGATCTGGCTTTGCCATCTGTTTTCTTCCTTTTCACCAAGGTAACACAGAAGGCAACACCATTTTGACCCCGGGAAGCTGTCGGTTCTCAGCCATCCCTCTGTCACTTAGCCTGCTCGGGCAAAATCCATCATGGCTAACAGAAAAAAAAGCAAAACAGGCAAGAAAAAAAGGCGCAGAGAAACGACAGAACATCCGGTTGGGGAGACGCTGAGCTCCACTGAGAGGAGGAGTGAGACGATTAGTCAATCTGGCTGAGTGGTGTTGATACAGAACGGAGGGAGCCTTTTAAATATTTACACAGTCATAATTCACAGCGAGTTATGCAGGTGTCGTATACAAACAGATCCTTCATGGGAGCAGGACAAAACAGAGGAATAATAAGCAATACGAGAAACAGCGCTCTCCAATTCCCAAGCCTTTGCTGCACAGCAAGGAGCGCTGCAGATGCCTGACACCCCCGCTAGGTTGTCATGGAGATGGGTCATATTTCTAGCTATTTCAGTTACAGTTGGCAGCTCAAGTCTTGATCTTGTTGACACAGTAAAGCAGAGACGCCTCTGATGAGATCAAACATACAACAATGTCCTGAAGTAACAAAGCCAAAATAAAGTAAATAAATTCTAAATAGACCACTAAAAAAATAAAAAAAATAAATAACAATAAAAATAAAAAGCTTGTGACTTATGGCTGGTGTGTGCCTGTTCTTGACTTACCTGAGTAGCGTATGCGAAAACCTTTGTGGCTGGTGGTGTGATCAAAGGACCAGTGCAGGTAGACTTTGTTACTGGAGCTGGTGATGCTGAGCGGGCTCGAATAGTTACCACTGAGGGTAATCAGGAGGGGGCTCTGTCTGGATGGACCTGGTTAAAAGGAGACAGACAGAATTATTAACAGAAATCCATCTTTAAAAATTTTCATAAATGTTTACAAAAAAAAAAGAGTCCTCGCTTATATTTAAACAACCACCTGCACCGAGTCTTTAAAATAACAGCTTCTCTTTTCGTTGTCTACAAACCTAATCTAAAGAGTAAATTGAATAGCTTTTTAAAGACAAAATGCTGAACAGAATTCATTTTAAAAAAAAACATTTTTGCATAGTTTAATTTTTACATTTTAGGCAAAGGTTTTCGCATATGCTCAAAAGCTGTTATTCAGGGAATTTTAAAATGAACAGAATATTCGCTAAATAACAGCTTTTGAGGGACTGTGCACTTTGTTACACTCCAAAATTTGAAATCAAATTTTTTTCAGTCATTAATTGTCTGGGGAAAAAAAAAGATTTCTTTCCATAATTGGCTCGGCAGCCCCGATGTTCGCATATATCTGTTTCTCTTCACTCAATGAAAGATAAAAAGCACTAATCAGGAACACTAGTGTGTACGACCGCCATTTTCTCTGAGGACCCAGAAAGAGTTGCTGACTGTGGCTCTAATCACATGCAAATGTAAATGACAAATGTAGATGTCACCATAAAAGGGAGCCTGGTAGTCATTTTCTCATAGTAGATAGGGAAAGTTTATTTTTATGTAAGGTAAATTCAACAGTTTGACCTAAATTTAAATGTGGATATTTGTGAAAGAAAAGTTTATGGCAGGGTTTCATAGGGACAAAGGGTCAACAGACTACTAATCAGTCGCTGTAGTGGGAATCAACAAGATAAGGAATGTTACAGGATTCTCAGTTTTTTCTTTTTGATCAAATGTGAGAGGAACTCACCATCAAAGATCTCGAGCTCATCAAACTGACGGCTGGTCTGGAAGTGTTCTATGGTGAAGGTGATGTTGTAGCCAGGTTCCACTTTAACCACCCAGGAGCAGGACTCGAAATGAGGGAAACCACTGCCTGGTGACTGGCTCATGATGACGCCTGTGGAAGCTGTCAGTACCTCATTCATGGGACAAGTTACTGTTAAAAGAGATAGAAGAAAAGGAAAAAAAAAGGTAACTCTATTTATTAGAATACGAGGAATATTGGCTTGTTTATGTATCGCTGTTCTGTGTTGGTTTTATAATTGCACATAACTCCTAATGGTTCTTTCTATGTGAATTTAATTTACCTTGAAGCATAAATTGGATTGGTTAGATCCATATTGTTGTTGGAGGGCAACTCAATGTGACTAAAAGCATGGCTAAGCTAATTGTCATTCTAGTCCTGGTGCTGTTGCAGGAAACAAAGCTGTCCGTGTTAAGTCAGTCCAGGAAGCAGCTTATATAATATTACTGACTTGCCATGAGCATATTCCCTCCTCTTTGCCTATTGTCAGTTTCTGACACATGTGATGCTAACTTGGCAGCTAAGACACACATCTGCCTGAAAGCCCAGTTGCCGTGACATGTCTGGGCAGACCACATCCCCCCATCATCTCCATGACATCCCTTGACATTTTCTATTGGTTTCAGTCTGTATTATTAGATGTTACACAGCATTCCTGTCTGTAGCATTTTGTTACAAGTTAAGCGATGAAACCAACCTCCTAATCTGCCAGAGCTGTCTTCATGCATGGTGAAACTCCATAAAAACAAGCCGCAACATCAAAGGACAACAGTGCTGAAGCAATGACACAATTCAATTGTTACACATTTTTTTCCCCCTTTCCATTGTTTCTGCTGCTCACCTAATGGGACTCAGCACTGAAGAGTGAAATAACTTACTACAACAGAGAAACATTTCCATGTGTTTTTTTTGTTTGCTTGTAATTGTGTTTTGCAGCTAAATGAATATCTTAAAGTAAATATTCTCTCTTTTGAAATTTCAGTAACTGATTTCTACTGTATTTATCTCAAGTTATCCTAAGGGCCTACTCCAGCATGCGTATAAGTTTGAACTGTTTCAACAACAAAGTTGAGCTGAAGCTCAACCAAAACACTTGTTTAGAACATTACGAGAAACAGAAGCCCATTTCGAATGCACAATAAAATCATACATTCACCTTGATAACCACCAGCCAGAGGATTTACTTAAGAGTCTAAGCAGAAATCAAGGAAAAACATCAGAAGAAGCTGTAACTGTGATTAAAAACCACTTCAAAGTGCATGTGAGCAGGTACTTTTTTGCATGCGCATACATTTTGTGTCAGGGTATGGTTGTCAACCAAGTGTGGCAAAAAAAATTAGCCTGGGGTGTCAATGCCGAAGCTGTGTGCTGCAATTTGAATACCCAAGCCTTTCTGCCTGAGGGTGAGGCAGCGCTTGGCACTTGGCAGGTTCTTCATTACAGGGGTGAAATACTGAGCACTCTGAATCAAAATCAAGAAGCTCCTCCTGTGTGGGAAAATGTGTGTGTGTATATATACTTGTTTTTTTAAGTAGGGTTAGGATTGGTTATGTACTTGTTTCAATGAACAGTTGTGTGGGTGTGTGTGTGTGTGTCTCTGGGTTTTTCCACCCTCTTAATGTGTGTTTGTAGGGAAAGAGATTATTAAATCCACAGAAAAGTATGAGATAGCAGACAGCCTGGGTTAAACAGTATTTGCAAATAATCCTGAGCATTTGTTTTACCTTGCTCAGCAGGTCAAATACGTAGAGTTTGCTTCCCCAAGAATTTCAGACAATGAAAGGTAAGCTGTCATTTACAAAAAGACGGATAAAAATGACCCATTTTCATCTCAAATACCTTAGATACAAGAACTTTTGGGCCATTCTTTGTGTTCATATAAACAAATCCAAATTAGATGTTGCCACAAGCAGAACAAAAATATTAATTTTCTGCAAATCCTGTTAAGCGCAAGTAAATAAACTGTTTTTTTGGGTCATTTTAGAGTTTGAAATGGAGGAGAGAGAGAGAGAGAGAGATGGGGAATGATGTGTAACGAAGGTACCCTGCAGTGTTTCTTGTGTGTGGCCGGGGGCTGGAAGGGTTGGTAGAAATGCTCCCCCAAAAGCATCATTCCTCATATCAAGCTCATGGGCACTGTTTCTATGTGAGCTGGTTTTGAGACTAATTAAATGCCATAATATCCACCCCTCTTCTTTTTTAAAAAAGTCTTGTCTTTAAGAGAGAGCCCCAAGACACACCGCTTCCGAAAGAGAAAATCAATACGTGGCAGGCAATGTTGAGATTTTGGCGGGTTGCCACAAATAAATGAATGTATGGGAAACCCTGAGCTGAAATCAAACCCAGAAGCCACCAGGGTACCCCAAGAAACGGTAGTTGTTTCTGAATAACATATTGTGTGTGAATAAACATTAAGCTTTGGCAGTGGAAAAACATAGCTATTCACTTAGAAAACTGAGGGATCATTTTGCAAATAGCCATGGGGGCTAAATTGCCTTTTGAAAGCAACTTCTCAGAAAATTTCCACCACATGGTACATACTACAATAAATGTATGATTATGTTGCATATGATGTGGAAGATAAACTTCAGAGTACTTTTCACTCATCTCAAATTCAAAGAAGACAATGACCAAGCCTGTAAAACACCGCACAACATCGTGCACCCAGTGGATGTAGGTCAAAATGTTTAAAGCCATCACTGATAGTGAAACTGATAGCCCCGTGAAGTAGCATATAAAATCTAAAAGTGAAGTTCATTAAACAATCGGTTCTCTAAGATGGAGGTGTGTGCTGCCAGTGACCTTTTCGAAAAGCTCATTGTGTCTTTAAAACTGTTTTAGCCGGTCTAAGAGCTGATGGAAAGAGACAGGCAGAGGCTCTCATCCATAGGCTGCTGCTTATTAAACAAATCCACTTTGAAATGGAGCATCACTCTGTTTGGCTGTAAACAAAGGGGTATTAGGGGGACAAATCTGACAGCTGGAAAAAAAAAGCAGCTTCAACACACAAGGTGAGATCAACACTGATGGGGCTCAAAATGAAATTTCACTTTAATGAGACATAGAATGGAATAAACTGGTAGCAGGAATGGCAATCTGTGAGACATCCCTTCTGTTAGTGTATAAATTGTTTATGATATGCAACAGCTTCTCAATAAAAAAATGCAGTGGAAGGTTTTCCGCACTGACAAGCACAGATGCACGTACACCTGGGTCCATACGCACACATTTGTATACTCCACTATGCACTTATGGATGCACACATGCATAAATCCACAATGTATCAAGCTCATATTGCTGGTGGGCTGTTTAGACGCCTTGACTCATATTGGTGTTTAATTAGCAAGAGCTGAGGAGTGATAACGAGCTGATTGAAGGGGATGAGCCACAACATAAGCATTGGCAAGGATCAGGACCCAACAACTCTGAGAAGTCAGGAATGACAATGAAGATGTGAAAAAGGGCAGCTGTAATCCATTGTTTGGGACTGAAAGAAGGGGGCTGGGGCAACAAAATAATCTCAGGAACAAAAGGGGAGATAGAAATGAAAGGGCGAGGGAGACTTAAGGGGGATGAGGAAAGCTAGCTGGGAATCTAATGTGATAGATTATTATGCAGGTTTAAACCAGAAATCTGTCTGGGGGATAAACAAAGGAATTTTAAATCATCAAACTTATTGTGTTTCGTTAATAAAGTCAAGCAACACTGATGCTGTTGCATTGTGTGTCATGTTGGATTCTGTTGTTCTCCTGGCACACAGCAAATGAAGTTAAGGGCTGTGGGTCCAGAAAACCCAGTTTAATAAAACAAAAGCAAATCAAATACTTTGCAAACCAACTGGCTGCTCAAATGGCAAGGAATGTGAGAGGCTGAACACATTTGCAATTGTGACTGGCAGCAATCCTTTGGATTAAATACAGAAAAAAAACATGAGTGAGTGTGACTGTGTCAGTGTCTTTGATTTATTGGCCTGTATGTCAGCACTGGGAGAAAAAGACAAACAGACAGATCCAGGTATAGACAGACACCTGTGCATGACAATTGATCACACCTTGCTGTGTTTTGAACCAGCCTCAGAGAATGACAAGAACAAGAAAATGGGGAGTGAAGAGTACATGCGTTACGTAAGAACAGAAGTCTGACGCTAGCGAGTCAGAGGAGGTAAGTGGTGAGGGAGGGGGGAGGGAGTGCAGACGGAGGGAATGCAGAGGATGATAGAGGATATTGGTGCCGAGGGGCAAGCAACACTGCAGAACCAGCTGTAGGCTCCAGTGCTGCTCTCTGGAAGACTAACACAATAACAGCATCCACTGCTGTGTAACCCACACACACGTCATACCAGTGTGTATTTACACAGTATATGTATAAACACACGTATACTCTGCTGTTGAATGTGTATTTGCATGTATGTTTGTGTGTGTGTGGGAGGGCAGCAAAACGTGCAGGGGAGGGTTGTGCTTGTCAGAGCTAGAAGTGGTGATTTGATAGGTGCAGCTGCAGCCGGCATGTCCCCTGAATTTCAATGAGCTGTGCACTTAGTCTCTTCACTGCCCTCCAACTACGTCTCTCCCTGTCTCTCTTTCCAGCCTCGCTTTTTAACTCCTGTCCTGCTCTTACTATCTTGCTGTCCTTCTCCTCATTAAGCAGTCTCCCCTCCATCTTTTCCAGGCTGATATTGTCTTTTTATTGAGGGACACTGGTCCCTCAGAGCAACCTCAAATTCTTCTCTTTTTATCAGGGTATCTCTCTTCTACATTCCCCATTCAACTTTCTCCTCTTCCTTCACACACTACGCTCGCTGTCTCTTTGTTGTCCTGCTTTCCTTTTGTACTCGGAGCTTCCTCCGCCTTGCCAATAAATGGCTCTCCTCTCCATCATGCTGGTCTGTATTTGAGCAGGTTAAGTGGCGGTTTACAGGGGTAAAATGGAAATGGTAGTTACCAGTACACTGTGTCTCTCAGCATAAAGGAAACATTTAATGGGCTATACAAACCATGAGTGCAAGCACAGATTCGTAGCTGAGACACACTGCAAATAAATGTGTTCAGCTATCACTGACTTTTACTTACACTTTAAAAAGAGCATACCAATTTTTTTTTTTAGTTTAGCCAGCAAAGCTGTGCTCAAAGCATGATATTTTCAAAATTTAAATATAAGAGATTGTCAGTGAATGCCTTGACTTGCACATCTCAGCCTCAGATGTCTTTGATGAAGGATTAGCAGGCAAAATGCAGATCTTCATAGCGTGAAAAATAAACACACTCACAAAGAATTTCTGATTTCCCAGTTCTCTTTTTTAAAATTAAAATTTGACACTTTCAGCTTCCTCTGTTGTGCCTCTCACTGGGTGTCCCCGGTACTTTGTGTAACAACTCCATTATTAGCCTAAACATAGTTCCTCTTCTCCTTCATTGCCCTCTTTTTTCACCTCTTTTATCTCCCTCCTTTTGCACCTCATGCTGAGAACATTTGTATACTTTTTCCTGCTTAGCACTCCAAATTAGTCGTAGTTATCAAATTTTGCCAACTCTAACCCACATGCAAAATGAGACACACCAAACGCTTTAACAAAACAAGAAAAAGGAAAAGAAAATCCAGAGGTTTCAATTTTGCTTAACTCAAAGCAAGATAATGAAAGATACATGCTTGTATGATTTTTGTGAAGCAGAGAAAAACAGAGGGACCCCTGCATCCAACCAAACTCTTGCCTGGAGGAAATGTATCGCACACAACATACAGTATTTTAATGATGGGGTGACTTTGGAGCACTACACTCATTGATTCCTCTGGGAGGACAACATCTCGATGTAGAGAGCACTACAGGAGTCACCCTCAGTCTCATGGGAGCGAAGTATCATCCACAGAGATGCAAAGTGCTTTCAAACTGACGTGGCTGCATCTCAATGACCACAAGCAGAAAGATGCTCATTGAATCGAGAAGTTAAACTCTGAAACTAGTGAGTCTATAAGGCTATGATTAGAGCAAAATTATGTTGGCTTTTTTAGCTTTTGCTGTGATTTATTTATGAAACAATGTAGCTTCTTCTTTGCAAAGATTACAGCACTTCAGCACCTTTTCATAGCATTAAACAGCTGCACCTACTGTTTATATGCTGATGCACTGTATGGAAGTATGCTGTGGACTTTTCAAGACCCTTTATTGTATGGCCCTGTCATCTGTTTGCTGCTATTTAATCAGCTGAAACCTCTTTCCAAGGGAGAGATTAAGCCATAGAGATTTCAGGTTTTTCAGCCTCAGGCAATCACTCACCATCACATGAAGGAGGAGGCCCCTCAAACTCCAAGTGTGTCCCCAAGCGGCAGGTGAGGATGCTGTTTCCACTTAACTGGTAGCCTGGAAGACATCGGTAGCGCACTATGTCCCCTGAACAGAAAATGAGAGGGAGGAGAGGATGTACAGCCAATTAAAGATCAAAGTTGGAGGTAAAAACTGACCTCATACACCAAACAGTGCTCTTAACCAGGGCACTGAATGAAAAACAGAAGTTAACCCAAACTATTGTGTGTGTATTCAAATAGTTGCCTATTCAACCATTCAATTTAATCTAAGCAGCCTGGGTCGAATGCCTATCTGACAGATGGAGAGTGAAAATGTTTTTATGAAACAAAGGATTATTAAGCCTATATGGAGATGGTAAAAGTCTGGTTTTACACAGAGCTGCTTTGTTTCTCCCAATAACTCATGATACATTGATAGCCTATTTTGATATCAGCTCAGATATAAATAAATAAATTGGTGTGAATAAAATAACTAATAAAATAACTAAATAATCCAGTGTTTACAAATAAAAAAAGGCTAATGGACTAAGTGACACTATGCAAATTTGAGTTTATTGAATACCTGCAGCAATTCCCACACAACTGAAATGATGAATTTGTTCCCTCATTAAGAGAGATCTTGTTTCCATTCATGCACAAAGCACAGCGACTTTATTGATTCTTAAACTTTTCTTTCACACAGACAGGACCAATCAGGATCTAACGTTAATTAATGTTGTGTAATCTTTTACATAATCTAAATGTCTCACAGACCAGTTTCATATAGACTCGTTTCATACAATGAAAAAAAATAAGAGTAAAGCAGCCAGCTTCTGGTAATTGCTGAGCAGAGAATTTGGCTAAATGCTAAAATGTTCATGGCGGGTCCTCCAACTGTGACCTCTTTGTCTGAAACATTGTTTCTACCTTCAAGCAAGGTGTGTAAGGCCTTTGTGTTTTGTCCGACATTTTCTGTCAAAGCTGGAAGTGCAGAGCCTCTTTCAGTTCAAAATGTTTCAAACATATTAAGAGTACATTGAGACAAAGAGGTGGGCTGGTTTTATTGAGACGGAAAGGCTAAGTGGACTTGACATCATCTGAACTAGTTTGGGTGCACAGTGGGCGGATGATTTATGCATACATGCAGATTTGGGTGAACAAAGAGCCTATTGGCAACCCAAAACTGGAAAGATAAGTTGATGTCACAATGAGAGCAGGGACTAATGAGCCCTAAAGGAAGTAATTATCAAGATTAAATGTATATTTACATGTATACATTTAGATTATATATATACATGTAGAAGATTGAACAATTAGTCTCCTAGTCTGGGGCACCACCAGTCTAAGTGAAAAAAAACAGATGTTAAGTATCTTAATTAAATTCCCAACTGGGGATCCTATAGGTGAAGTACTATGCCAGATGGATTGACTTTGTGTCTCTGAATAATAAAAAGTCAAGGAGGTATGCAAATAAAAAGAAAGGAGAAATAGTTGCCATTGTCTTTAAAAGAAAGAATAAGAGCTCCTGCCTCAGATCCCTCAGTTTTTCTGATTATTTTGACTTAATCATTCATTCACACTGCTGCCTCAAAGCTACCTGGGTGAGGTAGTGTGGATGGGAGACTACATTTAGTACCGTTCAGTACCATTGCCTTACGGGATGAGTAGTCTATACCAAAGTCAGTGAACCTGGGGCAATGCAAAACCATAAGGGAGATTAGCTTTTTTATGAGAGCTACATTTATTCAAGTCAGGGGCCAACATCTAATGCAGTAAAGTCAGCAGAGCCTAGATAGCAAGGATTGGGTATGTCGATGTGTATGAATGTGCCGTTTTGTGACAGCATTTCCCACCTACCAATTTTAAACTCCTTGCTTGCCATCAGGATCTCTGCATTAGGAATGATGGGAGGAGGCAGGCAGAACTGCAGTCTGTAAGCTTTATTGAGAGCATCAAAGACACGGAAGAAGTCAAACAGAATATTTGTAAATTATCTGGCAGAAAAAAAGGATCAAGTAAGGAGAATGATTTTCATACCTTGATAGCTGATACGAAACAGTCCACCCTTCTCTGTGTTACTACGGAAACGAATCAGCACCTGATTAGATGTGCTACTAGGTGGTTCATTAGGCTCTCCATCAGTGAACACTCCTAGTTTCCTGGCTGTCTCCTGTGGACCATCCCTGAAGGGAAAAAAAGGTCATGGGTCAACTACCACTTCAAATAAAAAACACACTGGAGTGAAGTGAATTAACCGTGGGTATTTTCTGTCAGCAGCCTCTGCTCAAATGCCACCCTCTCTAACCATAGAGCACCTTGATGTCCTGTGACACATGTCTGTGAGAAAAACAAACAAAGTCAGATTTTTGTCAAACAGCTTCCAGCAGCAGAGTATATCCAAGCTGTTCACTTTATCATACCCAAAGCAATTATTACAGGCTGCTCTGGGTGATTTTGTTGAAATAAGGTAAAAATTACAGATAAACGTGAAATGACAGGTCTGGATTGCGCTATTCCCGCTAACTGCCATCCAATGGGAGTGTCTCTGGAAGCTGTGGCCCAGCCTTGGCAGTCCCCTGGCGTGGACATGGCCGATTAAGCCAGCTCCCAGATTCCTCCCAGAACCATTCAGCTTAAAAACCATCTGTCTTTGGCTGTCAGACTAGGCATGGGAGATTACAAGCAGCTCTGGAAACGGCTGGCTAGGGACTGCTGCCTGACAGCACTCTGGCCAAGCCGCCATTACGGGGCCCATTTCCTTGGCTCAGTAGTTCAGTGGATAGATACACAGCGGTGGTAACTGGAAACTGGGGAACATGATAGTCCCCATCTTGGCTCTGCTTGAGCTTGCTGGGAAAGATCAGCACAGTCGGGGTCGTTTACAGAAGAGCAACAATATGACAAAAAGTGGTCATTTTGGCTCACTTTAGCTATGCTGATGTCACCAGGGACTAAAGAATCTTAGTGCAGGTTTCTATAAGCAATCCACTCTGTAAACATAGGTGTCACCCCATGCCATGTGGACTTTTCATGTGGTCGTCAAGTCGCCAGGTTGGCCGGCAGTCAGATCTCCGGTCTTACTGAGAGCTGGGACCTTTGGTGCTTGTCACGGAGAGAGAGGATCAACTGAGACTGGCAACCATAATGCATGCAAAATCCTGTCTTTGGTCGCACATATGGCAGGGCAGTTGTGCATTATGGCGGCGATGAAAGAAGGCTTTGCCCCTCGATACTCAGTCATGCAAAATAACACACACCTTCCACATACACATCCTGAACACACATGATCACACAAACCAAGAACACACAACCCTTTCCACAAGACAATACCTACTCTCTTAATTACTGTTTGTTTTCTTTCACACACGTATTTTAAAGAGGGTAACTGTATTTCATTCAATGCTCATCCACTGGTCCTCAACGGTTTGTCAAAATTACTGCCTGTTAAGTGTATTATTGAGGAAATATGAGTCATACTATGACAAAGCAAAGTATAAAATACAAATCAATAATATTTATACATGCTTTTTATCCATGAAAAGCTGAAATCCACCAGTGAAATAAAAGGGAGAAAAACCTGAAGGCAGAAGGGTGGGCTCTTTGATGGGCATTTTTTTGGCAGTGTAATGATGAAGAAACAGAGGAATACAAAAGGCGGGAGGCCATATTGTATTTGATATATGGAAAACAAGCTGCAAGAGGACAGTGAGTGAAAAGTGTGGAGGGGCAGAGGATTGAAGATTAGCTGACAGGAACCTGATTCGGTTTTGTCAAGCAGTGCAACAGAAGTGGCTAAGGGAAAAAAAACTGGAGGCGTTAGAGGTTGAAAAGTAGCTGAGGGTCACAAAGAGTTAAAAGAAGAAGGCAATGTAGGTGATGAAACAGCAGGTAAAAAAAAAAAACCTTTCAGCTGACCCATGAATAAAAATGAACATGATCAGATGTTATAAGGTAAAAAATACAAGCTACGCGGTATTTCAATTTTCTGACATTTCTACAAGTATCTTACCAGACGGTGATAAAGTCATGAGGCCCATGAACCTGAAGCAGTGTGAAGTTGAGTTTGATGCCGAAGCCAGGTGCAACAGTGATCAGCCAGGAGCAGTCTGCTGAGCTGGGGTACTCCTCTGGGTAACCCGGGGAGAAGATGGTTCCATTGTCTGATGTGATGTTCCCTCCACAGGGCACTGAGGGAGGGAGAGGAAAGGCAGAAAGAGAGGCAGAGTATATATATATCACTGGGCCAGAAACACAACAGGATAGATCCATAATTCAGCTGCAAACGGTGGAAAAAAGAATTTTTTTATTCCCCTCTTCTTCTGCTTCCCTTCTCAGTGTCTCTCTCACCCGCTCGTTCACTCTTCGTCTAGTGCCCAGGCGCTTGTCTGAGCTAAAGATTAGCCAGTAAAGCCTGTTAGCAAGAAGGGACTTGGATGGAGTGTTTTGCTAAGATAAGGCCTCAACCCTTTCCCACTGGGGGTGAGGAGAGAGAGTGCAGAGCTGAGGCGAGGGGTGAGTGTGGACTGGGCTTTAGAGGTCTGTGTAGATGTACAGTATGAGTATGAAAAGTAGGTATATACGTTTGTGTTTATGTGTTTGTACGACATCAAAGGTTAAAACAACATGTCGATGAATTTAAATATAGTTAGCTCACAGTCTACATGCTTGACATCCTAAATTTACAGCAACATTCACTCACACACTCACAGACAAACTATCCTGTGCCCCGCCTCAAATCTTCATGCATACAAATTATAACTATATTTCAAACATTCCTCAGGAACTCAGGAGGTCTAACCAACTTAACGATTACGAAGCTTAACATCCCCGCCGGTGCCCCCAGAGAAACCCCATATTCACTGTGGTGGGGCTGAAAAATCAGGGAGGAGTGGTAATCGCAGCAGAGCAGGCATCTCAAGCAACCCAGACAGGGTATTCAGCTTAACGATACACCCTGGGATGCCTGTGGGTACAAGATCATTCCCAAAGCAGAGATTGCATGTTTTATCCTTCTGTTTCTCTCTCAGGTTATGTGTGTGTTCATGTTACACAGCTGCCTGCTTTAGCCCTGTGGCTGATAGGCCACTCCGCTGCTGGCTCACCGGTTAAATGAGCTATCGATCAGATCGGTTGATTAAACCCAGGACACTCATTGCAGTTGCACCTCTGCCTCACATCCTCAACTGGCAAGCTGCTTAAGTTTCATGTGTAAAAAGGGTGTGTTGTTGCTTACAGGATTAGCTTGAAAAAGAAGAACTTAAGACAGGGTTGCAATTGATTTTAAATGCAAAATAGTAAACAGTGTGAAGCACAATTTGCTACATATAGATATAAAGTAAATGAACAAGGTGTGACAAAGGAGAGGGAAGATTCGTGTGAGTTAAGGTTTAATGTAACAATCGTTAAACAATTGATAAAGGAAATAGTAAAGTGCAAAGTATCTGAGAGACACATTAGTGTGGTGCTAATGTAAATAAATAAAGGTTAAGTAACACAGTTTAATGTATTTGTGTCTCACACCCACCTCAGAGAAAATTTACATATTTCAATACAGTAGAAACAGAGCAAATTGGAGGCAGTTATACTGAGCTCCACTCGTTCAACTCTGGCTGCTAACACATGGTTTGCCCCACAAAGTAATGTTTATGCATTAGTTAAGTGATCTGCTTAAAAGGCTAAATAATTTACTTTTCTGACAAAAGTAGCTATGTGTTCTTCAGTGAGTTTGTGCATGCATGAAAATATACAAAAAATGCAAAATGTTTTCAATTAAGATGTTAAAAAGTGAACATATTTGGCAGTTAGTTAGTCAAGCAGCAGTGTGTGCGTTTAGATTCATGCATTTGATTCACAGAGGTGTTTCCAATCATCTCATCTCCTGTTATAGTATCACTTCCTCACACCAGGCCATAGCCTTTTAGCCAATTCAATTACACTCACAGTCAGAAGCATCATGCTACCTTCTCCTGGTCATTTTGGAGGGGAAATGCACAGAACAGTGCACATACATGCAGACAAACACATTCTGGCAAGTTTCCACAATTTTGGCTAGACCAGACATTTGGGGAAATATGATCTGGGTTTGCCTGCACAGACATGTCAAGGATGCAAATTTGCATTAACACAGGAGGATGTTCTAATGGAATCACATATTTTTTAATGTATATTAAAACTACAAAGACTACTGCAATATAATTAAAATTATTTAAATGTATCTGACATAAAATACACATTTCCCATGATCCTGAAAACACACTGACAGAACATGTGCACACACACAGGTGTAATTTTCTTTGCTATAATCTTTTGTGACAATTGAAAAAGCCAATTAAAAGGAAAATAGCTGTAAAAGAATAAACTCTATCTCGGTTTCCTTTGCCTTTTCACTGTGCTGCTCCTTCCCTCACTTGCATTTATCTCCCTGCATGCCCATTCAAAGTTCCGGTGTCACAGCCATCACCTCCCTCTGTAATTTTAGCTGCCTCATTGAATAATCGACAGCTAGAGCGTGAGAATGTGGGTCAAGGACGAGGCAAAAGAAAGACTCATTATTTTTCTTTTCAATTTAGAACCTCTTTTGTTCATTTTTTATTTGTCTCCATTCCCCTTTCACAGAGTATTGATTTTCATTGAAAAATGCTTTGCTTTATTAATAGGTGGATGATAATTCAGTTTAATATCATTATTCATAGTAGATAATCATTACCTTACTAGCTGCACTTTGCACTAATGGTGTAATTGCTCAATAAGTTCCAAACAGGAAGTGAGCATGTAATTATTTTGGTTCTGTGCTCATGAGGCAGTTCTGTCCTCAACTAGTTTGGAAGACTATTCGGTGTTCAGTGTTCAGACTAATAAATGCGTTCAATTTGCATCTTATTGGGGTTTGTCACATTCCTTACCTTCACAGCGAGGGAAAGGATGATCCCAATTTCGTGTGGTGCCATGTTCACAGGTGAGGATGGAATATCCCATCAGCTGATACCCAGGAAGACACTCAAAGGAAATAGACTGGCCCACGTTGAAGCCGGCACCAACCACCACCCCGTAGCGGAAAGGCTCTGGATCTGGGCACTCCTGTAGCTCATAAGCTGAAGAAGAGAACAGCATGTACTTTAGTGTTTTCAAATCAATCTTCCTTTTTTCAATAAAGTTAGACACTTTTATTTTGCCCTGTTGTATTATTATATCAATAACATAATACATCTACACAACAGAGGAAAAAAGCACACAAACTGTAAGTTTGTAAGGTTTCAAAGCCTGCATCTTCCCCACATGTCAGTAAAGTAGATCAGGAAAATTAAATCCACTAAGGCCTTATTAATGTAATGGCCACCTCCTGCATAGATTTTGACTATCTGACAGTTCCATGTTCTTTGTCGCTGCCTGAAGCTGGCAATCAGTTCACATAACCACTGCAGGATATTCTGCATTTCAACATTCCAAGTGTACAAAGAATCATCCTCTATTTTTATTTTCAATCTTTAATTCCCCTTCCTCATCTTTCTGTGTTTCTTCCTCCTGATGCTCACCCACCCACTCTCTCCTCCTCATCCTCCTTCTCGCCTCAGACAGGGTTTTCAGAGGGAAAAAAAAAAGCCCAGGGCGGGTATGACTTCTGCCGGAGGAGTGTGATGCAGTCATCATAAGTAGTGTGGGTTAATAATTGGTACACCCCCCCTACCCCTTGGATACAAAAGCAAAGCAGCCAGTGAGCCTTGAAGAGCTAGGTTATAAATATGACTAAAGAAATTGATTTCTATGGATCACAGCCTCCCTTTGTAGGAGATAAGTCATGCAAATGCAGCAAAAGGGGGGTATTTGCAAATATAATGCTTGATTTATATGCTAATATACACATAATTATGTAAATTCACAATGCTACCTTTCGATTTGCTGGCTCGTTTGTTGACTCTCAAAATACAAACTTTGTGTGCCTGTTGCAACTGCAGACAAGGGCAATTTATTCCTTGCAGCCATGCTGATATGCAGTGAGACCTTTTATCGACACATGGTGAAGAAATCTTTTAAGTCATCAACAGTTTTATATACACACATTTGTTGATCTTGGAAATGTATTGGTTCTGTGGGCTAATTGAGTAATGCTGTCGCTCTACATGTCACAGGAAAGTGACACTAACTGTAGCTAAGTAAACATGACAAAATAAAAGGTTATACTCCATGAGATCACTATTTCCTGTGAGAAACTATGGTTTATCTCTGTAACTTTCACATTTATAGCGACTCTGAAATGGTGTCAACTGAGGGAAATTCCACTGATTTACTGGTTACAGTAGTTATTGTTACATTCCTGCACCTCTGCTGAAACACATTCAGTGACTGGAAACAAACTGGAGCAGTTAAAATGCTCCAGCCACACTGAAGAAATACTAGTGAGATCAAGCTTTACAGAAGCAAGTGACTCATAATATTGATACTAGCTCAGCTCTGTAGTTAGCAAAATGTAGTCATTTTGTTAAGTTCATTATTAAAATATTAGTTAACCAAGTCTATTTCTGTCTAAAACAATC
Organism: Acanthurus tractus; assembly: GCA_029783725.1. Classification (NCBI taxonomy): domain Eukaryota; kingdom Metazoa; phylum Chordata; class Actinopteri; order Acanthuriformes; family Acanthuridae; genus Acanthurus; species Acanthurus tractus. The sequence goes on from JAQNCA010000009.1 coordinate 2,585,367, forward strand.
CAGAGGCTGATGATTATTTCTTGCATCTTCAACCAGGAATTTTGTAAATAATTTTCT
>JAQNCA010000009.1:2620415-2644605 GCA_029783725.1 Acanthurus tractus
TACATTATACATTTAAACAGTAAAAATCACCAGTGCTGGCCACCCACCATCTCTGTCAAAGAATAAACACATGAACAGCCTCAGACAGATTGAAGTTGGTTTTCAAGCTTTTTCTCTTTTTTTACATTTTTTTGTTGGAAAAAGTGTTGTAGTTCAAACAGAAGACAGTGATTTATTACGGTTTAGACAAAGCCATCTCTTTCTTTTAGCCATATGACCTCAGAAACTACTGCTCAGTGTAGCCATGACAGTGTGGCTCCCTCAGCTTGAGGCTATGTCTCCACATACATCTTTCGAAAATCAACTCTGCTTTTACCTCTGTGTTTGTCTCACAGTGTTAAAGTAGTTTAATTTTTCTTTTCTACAAAAAAAACATGCAGATTGTTTGACTATAAAATTTCTGTAAAATGTAAGAAAAAAATGTCAAGGAGAAACTCAGATCAGTTACATAGTTGAACATTTGACTTATGACTGGCTATCAAAAGGAAATTAACCATAAGGGAATGATTCTGTGTGTACATATGCATATGCGTCTCTTCTTCATTTTAATTCATTCCTCTGATCTGCTTAACATCTGGTATGTGTAAGGCTGAAAACTCAAGTGCAGTGTTGAGTGTGAGGAAGTTTGGATGAGCAGTTTTTCCAGACACATAAAAAGAGAAGTATAATGACAATCGGTGACTACTTCAGTGCCGAGGCGACTCATTGACTTAATCAACATCACTTAGTATGTCAACCTCATTTACCAAAGGAAATTTTGCCCATGATCATCTTAAGTGTGGGAGTATAGAGACCCAATAATGTGATGCTCTGCAAGATCTTCACATTGAAAATGACTTAACAAAGCAGTGAAAATGCTTAGCTTGGATACTTGAAGCCAGAAGTGCTTTGTCAAGATGGCAGAGTGTGAAATATTATTATTATTAACATGTACATGTAACATGTATTATTATAATGTGTACCTGTTGCTATAAGTTGAATGTATAATGTGCATAGCTGCACGTATGATATCACCTGGAGGCTAATGTTGGTATTCATCTGTTTTATATGACTTTTATCTGTCATGTATGTTTTAGAAATGGTTTAAATTTGAAAATTTGTAATATGTAAATTGTTTCAGTTTTTTTCTTTGCCCCCCACTGATGCAAAGGACTGTTTTTTAGTGAAAATTTTAATTTTTTTTTTTTATTATTTTAATTTTAAGATTTAAGTCAAAAAGTAAAAATAAAAAAAATTAAAGAAACAACAACAACAACAAAAACAAAAATTACATTAATACATGCAAAAAATAACTATCAGGTGCATCCCTGAACAATATTATTTACAGAGCCATGCAGAAAGTGAGCAAGGATTAACCTTCACTCTCTTGTTTACACCTAACAAGGCATTGGATAATTTATTGTTTTAAAACTCATGTTTTGATAATCATATGCAGTCAGTATCAAGTGAGAAGAAGTTTGGAAAAGGAAATCCTAAGAAAGACATAATTGCAATAATGGAGGCCAAGAAATCGTCCTGTTCGCAACAGTCATGACTTGAATGGAATTACACATATTGGTGTGCACTGTAATGTTAAGTGTCAGCGCAATATTACCCTGTTATAACTCAGTGTCCAAGCCAGAGCTGGCTGGGTTTCAACCTAGCAACTTTCTCCTTCTGTGACTCTCAGGATATAAACTCTCCCCACAGTTTTCAACTCAATTTCACTCTCCTTCCTCTACTGCTCCCCACACCTGACTCATCTGTGTTCAGTGTGTCCTTGCTCCTAGAAAATAATCCCAGCAGTACATTCGGAAGCAGTCCCTCATCTGCTCCCAAATTCACTCTTGCTGTTAGACTATCATCTGCAGTGAAAGGGGCATGGGGAGGACAAACGTGTTCGGAGATATACAGTATGCTAAATGTTGTTTGTACCCAGACATGAAATTACCTGTCAGTTTTGGTTGAAACGGGAGCCAAGCAATATTATTCTAATCACCTTGGTTGATGTCAAAGAACAGCTTCCTGCCTGTTTTCCTTACTGAGCCTTCAGCTGGTGTCTGAGAGTCTCTGTCAACATATCGCCCAGGAGGAGAGCCCAGAAAATGCCTCAGGTTCGTTATCAACACCATATAGGAGGTATGTGTGTGAGTTTGTATGTCAGTTTAAATATTGTGAAAATAACAAATTTAATGTATGTGTCAGCTGGAAACAAGTGACAGGAGAACTGTAGGTGAACTCTACTAAGATGCATTTTCAAATAAAAAAACATTTAAAAATGTTGCACAGCTAAAAAAATAAAAACCGGCTGATTAGCTCGGGTTAGTTTTATAATGGGAATAATTTTATTTTATTTAAAAAATAAATGAGAAGGGAGACCTTGCAACAATGCTGCAATATGAACATGTGCCACTAAACAGAGCACAGTCACTTTCAGTGAGATAATGCACTGAAAAGGTGCTGGAATAGCAACCAAATGGATGCCCAAAAATAGCAGAGCTGCAACAAACCACTGAGCTTTTTTGTAAACTTGCACCAAAGTTTTCACATTGTTATTAGGATGAGAAACTAGGTCAGACATAGTGGTTTAGCAGAAAAAAACCCTAATGTGGTTCGGATTAGCAGTGTGCTAAAAGTGAAGCAATCATTGCTGATAAATATGTAATATAATGTAATACAACACAATGCAGTTGTACCCCTCCTGATATTTTAGTGGAACATAACACAGCATGCTGTAACAAACAGTGATGTAAGGACAGGTAATGAGACACTTTGATGTAAAGCAGGATGGCACAGAATAACATAACATTAGATAAAGTAAAATCCCATAGGGATGCTAACAAAAAGTGCTTACATATATTTACTTATGTAATACAATAAAATTTTGAGGCAATTTCCTCAAACATTTTCATTCCATGTTACTTTATATTTCATTGCACTTCACTAAGTTTCAGTGACAGCTTTAGAAATTAGTTAGAAATTAAAATTTGGTGTTTTTTTTATTTATTTAACTTGTAACAGTAGAAAAAAGTGAATCACCTACAGCTTGGCCATCATCATCAGAAAACTGCAGCTCATATGGTATTACATCTGTGTAATGTATAAGGACTACTTAACTATTTAATCAGTGTATTTACAAAAAATATTGCCAACTGTTTTGATAACTGATTAATACTTTCAGCCATTTCTTCAATAAAATATGTGAAACTTTTTTGCAGGTTCCAGCTTCTTTATTATGAAATTAGGAGTCTGTGAGCTTCTGACTGTGGACAGCAGAAGCAATCTGAAGATATCATTCTGGGCTCTGGGAAACTGTGATGAGCATTTCTCATGTTTCATTTAATATTTCATTGCAAAATTAATAATTGATCAATTGTAAAAATAACCAGCAGATTAATCACTGATAATAAAAAAATGTATCAATTGCAGCCCCAGCTGCCATAAAATGATAATAATCCAAAAATACCTGTGTAATATTTATGTAGTAATGTAAGGTTAATATAACATTATATTTCATTATGAGAACTTCACCTTTAATACCTCAGTTGCGTTTTGCAGACAGTTCTGCTATACTTTAACATGGTGGTACAGACACTTATGTTATTAGAATACAAGTAAAACAAAAAGAAAAAAGATTTATTTTATTTATATTGTTTTATCTTTGCATATCACATTACTTTTTGGGGGTGCTAAAGGGCATTTGTGTGCCATGTTTGCGTGCCATGATGAAACATGTACAGGAACAATAAATTTTAATCTACTCTTTGGTGAAAGAAAAGTATACATTCTTATCACTGACAGTTTTAAATCAGAAAAGATGGGTAAAATAACTGATAACAGAACAAGTCAATGAAGAAAACCCAACATTCTCAAACCCCCAATTTATCTGACTTACCAACACAGAGTGGAAGAGGGCTGTCCCATGCCCTCCTCTCCCCCCTCAGGCAGGTGAGCACCTCGGGGCCTTTCAGGGTGTAGCCCGGGTCGCAGCTATAAGACACAATGCTTCCTGCAAAATGACCCTTGTCCTCCCGCTTGTAGCCAAACTGGGGAACACCCGGATCCTCACATTTCACGAGCTCAAAACCTTTGCAAGAACACAGATAAGGAGGATACTAAATAATAAAGCATTGAGGGGTTTTTTAAGTAGCAAAAGCAACAGTACAGGTTGGAAATTGAGATACAAGCAAACAAACAATACTAAAATGCAAATATTAAATGCAAAGAGAGGTGGGTGTGTGTGAAAGAGTGTTACTCACTAATGAAGTGCAGTTCAAAGCCTTTACTGGTGTTTTCCGCATTGCTGATGAACTCCAGCCACATGGAGCTGGAGGTGGAGTTCAGGGTTGTGTGTAGAAGCTCGTTGCCTGTAAACACCCCCAGCAGCCGAGCCTTATTACTGCTGCCATCAAAGACCTGAAAGGGACAGAGGGAGAGTGGGAGGGAGGAAGCATCTGAATTAAGATGATCGGGTCTGCACACACAGATATGCTAACAAGCCGCACACACACGGAGGGCACAGCTCCCTCCCACCCCCTCACTTTGAGCACGTCATCCTCCTCCAGGCGGAAGTCTCGTGCTCGTAGCTGGATGCCTTTGCCAGGCTGCGTCTGGATGGAGTAGATGCACTCGTGGTTGTTGCCATAGTAACCGGGGTAGTTGGGTGAGAGCAGCACCCCTTGCATGCCAGTCACGGATGAGCCGCATTCAGCTAGAGAAAAAGAGAGGGAGCAAAGGGACAGACAGAGAAAGAGAGAAGAAGAGAGAGAGAGGGAGGTGGTGTTGGAGAGAGCAGAGAACATGTCAATCGCTATATGTTTGAAACTCAGAGCGTATTTATTCTTGCTGTCATGCACAGAGAAGATGGGGAGAGGCGATGGGGGGAGAAATGTGGTCAGTGGCGATACCTGAAAGTTGAGCTACACGCTTCCATGATCAAAATGCAATCTGAATATGATTAACAGTTATTTCAGCTCAGTTTGAAAATAGTTTTTTTCTGTGTCACATCAGGGAAATAGGGGAAAAAAGATGGGCTAAAGTTTCTACAGAAAAATAACTGCCAGAATTTATATTACCACAAATATATTGGGAACTATAACTTTATGAATGCAGTGAGGTCAGATAAGGTATGGTGATGGTGCTGTCTGAAAGGTATGTGGAGAGGTATCAAGTCTTTTCGAATATGGCTAAATGTGATTGCCAAGTGTGAAGAAAAAGAAAATATGTCTACCCTGTCAACCTTTTGAGGCCTGGATTTATTCAAAAGCAAAAACAAGTTACTGGAAAATAGTTTATTTATATCTACTGATGAATATGCAGTAAAAAACAGGAGCAAACAGGGCAGTCGATACAGATTTCCAAGAAAATTGCAGACCTACTTTTAACGTGCCGAAACACTCAAAACAAACATTTAAGACAGATATTACGGGTGCGAAAACTGAATGTGATTTCACCAAATTGTAATTACTGTTTCCCAATACAGTGTCAAAATCTTAACCCTTACTAATGACTGTCTAAGAACAGAAACTAAAATTATCCCTCTAAAGTCTCTGTTCAAGCACTTTGCAGCTGTTTCCTATGCAGCTACTCTCTCACATTGCTTTGGTGTACTGAAGAGAGTCCTGTTAATGGCATCAGAAGTGGGTGAATCATTGTCATGGTCAGTGTTTTATTCGTCGTTAGGACCATCAGGATATGATTTGCCTTAATGTGCTTTAATATCAACACACTAATGCAGCTGTAAGGGTTTGGTGCACCATAAAGCCAACATACTGACCTAAATTTTGCAGTCTGACTTGTCACGTTTTTCAAGCATTTGCAAAAGCAACATCAATAATTAACATATTTCTGCTTTTTAATGTCATCCTCATTAGAGCTGCTGCTCTATATAATTTAAAAAACTCAAAACAGCTGTTTCTGGGAAGCTGTCCAATGAAGAGACGAAATGTGGGTGGATGGAGAGAAGATAATGAGGAGAATTCAAAGGGAAATGCCTCGTTTCCCAATGTGACTGACAGTTTTGTACATTTCTTAATGGGTAGGTGTATGTAAAAGGGCTGGGGTGGCAAAATGGCACAGTGGGGTGGGGGGTAGAGGGGGAGTGAAAAAAGCCAAAATAAAGCATGTGACCACCTACCAACACACCTTGGCAGAGGGGAGCTCCAGACCCGCCTCCTGCCCCCTAAGCAAATCACCCTCGCCGGACCCTCCAGTCGGTAACCTGGGAAACAGGAGAAGATCAGGGCGTCACCCACTCCGTACTGCAGGCCTTTTCTGGTGCTGTAGGGTGGGATTCCAGGGTCCTCACATGGCTCCAAATCATACTCTGGAAAACAGAGACAGAACAAAAACAAAAAGGTGTAAATGAGTTCAGAGAAGCATTGACACATGATTATGTTTCTTTTCTCTTCTCTGAAAAGATACTAACATCACAGTGGATAAAATGTGAAAAGGTGTAAATTAAACTAATTAGGACTTCAGTCATACTTTGAAAGGTTGAGAGTTTATTCCCACTAACAAACAGAAAGGTAAACCATGCTTGAATTAATCGATGTCCTCAAAGTCCCTGGTCACATTGTAACAATATCACACTGAATGTCATTCATTACATTAATAAAGCATCACAGGCATTTGCAGAGCAGTTTCAAGCAATACATCTTGGCATTGAAGCCTCCATTCATTGGGCTATGGCTTTTTTTTTTTTTTTTTGAAATAGGAGTTATTTGGTATGTCAAAATTTTCATTTCAGTGACAGTCTACCATTTTTTAACACTCTTTTTTCTGTGTCTTGGTGTTTAAATCAAAGGACGCTGTGGGAGCAAAAGGATGTAAATTAAGGCTCTCAGCGAAAAAAAGTGCCATCTGTGCTCCGTCCTAATAAATTCAATTAAAATTTACCAAATCTCATGATGTTAACCATTGCATTATTCACTCTGAACTTGCACTAATTACACATTTCTTGGACACACACTTAAAAGAGTATGAGCTTCTTGTCTGTGGTGATCTCATCCAAAAGAAGCATTGCTTTTTGTGTCAATAATCTACTGAAACAGGCTCTTTTATTAAAAGGTCATGGCGAGTCTCCGATCCACACTCAAGGGCCTGAGACATCCACTCACAACATGAACCCTAAGTGCTTGATGTTTTAACCTTTCTTTTTTCCTTACCCTCAACTGATTGATTGGCCTGACTCAGTACTATGAGCAGCATTTTCCGCAATCTCTTCCTTTGTCTCTCAGTAGTATAAATGACTAAATCCATTATTACCTGAAAAGGTGATGTTAAATCCCTCGTAGGAAACAGAGAAGTCAGAGAGGAAGCGAATCTGAGACGTGTAGTTTCCAAACAGGCCTGCGCTGAGCGGCGGGGGCAATGTGGAGCCTGTCAGTCTCCACAGAGGCTGAGAGAAGCTGCCGTTCTCCGTCACTAACAAATGGTCATGAGGGCTCTCAAGGTGGAAGGTGTGGAAGGTGAACTGGACACCTGAATTAAAGAAAGAAGAATGATCAAATGTCTAAAATTCATTGTACTTTTTCATTTTTCTCCTTTGCATGATTACCTCAAAGTCTTGATTTTTTTCTGTTATTACACATTACCACTCAAAGGAGTGGTGGTTTAGTTGTACTAGTACTGTAGAAAGTCCCTTTTGCTATTAGATGTTATTTTGTGTAATAATTGGTTTACCAAAAGTAATAAATAAATAAATAGATAAATAACAAAAATGTTTGTCCCTGGAGAACAAAATAGTGACAATTAAGGGGACAGAAAAAGGTGAAAAGATGCCTCTCAGGAACTGCGACATAAAATTATACTGTAAGAAACCTCCAGTTTTTGGTAAAAGACAATAGGAGCTTAGCATCAAAACTTGTGCAGAATTTCAATTTCAATGTTTTTATGTCAGCATCAAGTGCACATTCATGGCTTTAACAAGCAGGAATTAACAGGTGTGTTGCCTGAGCGAAGATATTCTTAAAACTTCATAATAGAAATAGGAAGTGTGTGTAGGCTAGCACTGTTGGAACATCAGGTGAATTTAGTACAGACTGATATGTTTAAGCTTAAACAGGTTGTTCAATCCAACTACTGAGTAGTTTTATTGTTTAGGTTCAATAATGATCTATGGTCACTTATGATTCTCTGAACAGAAAAACAATTTGAAGTCAAAGAGTTTTTAGGAGAAAATTCCCACCTCATGCAGCACTGTGAGGACGCTGACCAAATGTAAGCCTTAATCATTTAATTATGTTGTTTTTATCCCTCTGTAAATAACTATTATTGAGGCACGGTTATAGAACATTAATACAACAGGTGATTCCAAACTCTTGAGTAGTGTTATCAAATGTTCAAAAAACACAATTTTCATAACTTACAATTAAGCGAAAAAGAAAAAAAATTACTAATGACACAATTTCCTTTTTATAGAGGCAGACTGGAGTCCTTGTGTTTACGTGACACAAGTTTTTCAGTTTCATAATGCATACAGAGACATTTCCCTGTCCTCCTTCCCTCCTACTTATCAAAGACATTACACCCACACAAGAGAACATCCGCAAATAAGGCTGTGTCAATTTGATATGAGCCCTTTACTAAAGGTGACAGAAGTTGAGAGTCGTCCCGTGGTGCTGTAGCCCTGGGCCAGCCTCTCAGGGCTCCAGTCTTACAGAGACAGCTTGTTCGGCAAATTATAAAGGCCACTCAGTGGGGGGAAATGACATTGTAAGGGAAATTGAATTTGACTGCTGCATGTGTTGACGCTGAATTTCTCTGCTAACCTTTGCCATGGGAGGTCTCGATTATCCATGTGCAGTTCAGGTTGTGCGGGTAAAAGTCTGGGAAGCCAGGGGACAAGATGGTGCCAAAGTTGCCCTGGATATAACCTCCACACAATGCTGGTGACGCATTGCGAATGGAAAGAGCAGAAGATGGGGGAAGGGGAAGGAGATGAAGGAGAGCAGAGAGACAAAATCAGAGAGGACAAAAAACAAAGTGAATGAGGACAGAGAAAAAAATCCCCCCGCAAAAAATGGCAAAACTTGTCTGTGCATTTACAATGCGGTAAATGATTTTACAAGAGGTGCCCTTCAAGACAGCATAAAAACGACAGTGTTATGATCAATATCATTACAGGGTAGCCAGAAATCAATACTGTCCTTAAATATAAAAGCATTTACAGATGAGAAAAAAGGAAACATCAAAGGGTAAGCTCACCACCGTACGAATAAAACATTAATGATGAAATGAGGCAGAAACTTTTTAAGTCTAAAATAAGAGTCGTTAAAAGAAATGTTACCATCTTATATGGATTTTATAATAACTCAGGAATATATAGGGATCTAAATGTGATGCAATATGAAGCAAAGTGCTCAAAACGATTTCTCATGTTTCGTCTGGAGCATCATACAACAATGAATTTTGCTTTAATCCCATTTATGAAAAGGAGGAAATCTGGCAGGACAGTATTTATTTCTGAGCCAATATTATGGAACGTACCATCACAGCTAGGCAGGGGGCGGCTCCACTGAAAATTGGGTTCACATTCTAATGGTTCTGCATCACTAAGTGTGTACCCTGCCTCACAGCTAAATGTAACCAAAGCGCCCACATAGAAGTCATTGCCATGCCGCTGTCCGTTGACAGGTATACCAGGGTCCACGCAGTGATCTGACTGCAGCTGCAGAGCTGGAGGGGGAGAGGAAAAACAGACACACGGTCAAAGACACAGAGACACAAACATAGGAAATCCACCTGTTTGCACTAAGATAATAACCTGTTTTCAGAGGGTCAAGTGGAGGGCAAAAAATTGTTTGAAGGTAATTTGCTTTCTCAGAGCAATCCTGATAAAAAATTTACTTCGGGTTACTTTTCAACCGGAATCAACCTATGAGAGGTTTCAGCACTCTTTCATTTTGCATAGTTTCTGCCTAAGCAGCCCACCTAGTGAATTATTTAAGCCTTAAAGAGATTCACAACAGACAAAGTGCCAAAGGTTACCAGTCTAAGGCACACAGGTAGAAATAATAGGTTGGATTTACAGTGTTAGTGATTGGTGTGTGGGCAAACTGCATGCATGCCTGTCTGTGTATAAAATTTTGTGCTAAATTAAGGGCAGGGATATCTGATATAATAATCTCAACGTACTGACTTTTTGACTTTAGGTGCTCTAATAAGAATAGCTTCAACCTTGGAGATTGTATTTACAACTAAGACTGAACACCTATTAGTCTTAAATCTATTATGTATCTTTTGGTATATGTTTGACTTTGTGTGTTGACAAGCTCGAGGTTCTTACTTTCATAACGTATGCGGAAGCCAATGTCAGAGTGGCTCTTGTCAGTTGAGAAAAGGAGATAGAGGAAGTTTGAGGTGCTGATGAGAAACTGTGGGACCTGGGTTCCCTGGTAACTACCAATTAGTGGTGAAGAGGGAAAACGTCCATCTCGCACCTCAAGGACATCATAGTTGACCTCTGTGCGGAACCTGAGAACGGAAGAAATGTCAAACAAGACTTTAAAAAAAAAAAAAAAACCCACACAGTATTTGTAATGTATAGTTAGATTTTGTCCTCATGTAAAAGTTGGTCAGTACAATATACACTTAGTTAGCTGGTCTGAGTTACAAGGCCAATTGTTCAAAGCCGCAGTGCTTAGACAGGTTTACAGTGTGTTTGTACCCAGTGTACAGTACTTATCCAATAGGCCTCCACATAATCCAAACAGCATGGTGCAGTCTAAACAGTAATGATGCTGAACTCAGATCAATGCAATACGTGACAGCAGATTCTCCATTCATTTTCTCAATTAGTAATTGACTTGACAATGTTCAGAAATCAGAGGGGAAGCCACTGTGCACACATCACTCATGTTAGCACAGCTTACAAATATACTTAATTCTAGCTGTTGTCAACCACTGTTTTTTTTCCAGATTTAACCAAATTAGCCAGTGTGAAGTAAGTTGTAAGTTAGAAAATTGTAATGCTAATATGTATTGCTTTACTTAAATTCACTTTTTAAATGGCCTCAGGCAGAGGGGTTGGCAGGCATGTGGGAAACCAGTAGACCTACTTTACTTTTTATTGACGCCTGAGGGGGAAGAGGACAAGCAGGACAAGCACATCACTGATATGTTTGCCTCCCTGTGTTCCTTTGAAAATGTTAATGGGGAGTTTAATATGTTTTTAGTAAATGGGTCTATTAGAAATCTGTGATGACTGTCAAGTTTTGTGTGGCCTTGGCAGCCAACTGTTGCTCTGTTACCCAGCTCTCTCTTACATTTTCTCTCTTACTCACACACAAACACTCTGTAACCTCTACTATGTCTCTTTCTCTGTCTTCCTTTTAGTGTATATGTGGATTAGTAACATGAAGTGTACACTGTGTGGGGTTTGCAGCTGACAGGTGTGCCAGTGCGAACATCAAACTTATAGCCTTTTATGTGGTATTACTATTAAAATACTGGAACCATCTGAGCTCCACTACAATAATTATAAGCCACACTCTGCTTAATATTTAGTCACTGCCACAGAGTATTAGAATGCAAAGCTGGACTACCAATCGCACAAAGTGTGTAACTACACAAGCAAAGGGGTTTACATCATTTTTTTGACCTGAAGATCCTACAGTGGGTTTACAACCTTTGCAAAAATAGGCAACACTATGAGAAATCACAAATTAATTAGAAAAACTATTGTTGTAATCAAGCAACTAGAAGACCAAAACAAACAGTGAAGTTTCCAAAGCAAAGATTAGTATGTTTTTTGGACATTTGCTCTTAACTAAATCCTAAAATGTGGATTCAGTGCAAACTGAAGAAATTAGAGTGACTCTGAATGACGCTTTTTCATTTAAACAACAAAAACACTATTTTAACACTATAACGAACACCTCCAAATCCGCTCTGAGTATTTCGGTCTTAATTAACATTTAAAAATCAGGAGGGCTACATTTATTATTTCTACTTTGCACATGTTGAATTTTAGAAACTCGTGAGACATTTGGCATGCTTTGGTGAGTCCATCTGTGTTGTGTGCATGTGTGTGGGTGTGTGCGTGTTTGTTGTGTGTTTCCATTTTTGTTGTCAGGGCCACTTCATCTTCAAAGCCATGAATAAATCGCTCAGTTTCAGAACCATGTCATTTAAATAAGGTTGCTAGTGATATTTTATTGATGTTACATAAAAATTAAAGAGCAACAAACATTTATGCTGCATTCATTTTACATGACGTGCTATTGTAGCAGGGACAAGGATCAGATGGGCTTGCAAGGATGAGCCTTAGTGAAATGCTAATGTGGTGTTTGATCCAGGACTTTCTCTCTCTCTTCGTCTCTCTCTCTCTCATCCTCTCTTTTTCATCGGGACAAATTAGCTCCACCTTTCTGGTTCCCCTCAACAGAGAATCTCCAATTACCTACGCATGTACACGTACAAACTTGCTGATTCTTTGTGTGTACATGTGTAAGGATTTCAACTGTAAGGATATCTGTTGATCTGAAAGGAGGAGGGAATCAAATAAAAGGATCAAATGCACACTAATGAGCCGTGCTAAATAAAACATAGTGTTAGCTAAGCTAGGGGCCCACGTTGATGTGCATTAGATCTTGTGCGTTACTACCTAAAAAGGAGGCCAGAGAAAGAGAAAGAGATATAAAAGTGACTGAAAGCAGAGAGACAAGTATGAGCACATGTTGAAATTGTTAGCAGACAAAAGAAAGAAAAATACAAGCTTTCTTGGAGGGAAAAAACAAGAAAAAAAGTGATGCCAGAGCAGTTTCTTTCTGGGTGACTCACTTGTCAAAGATGATCTTGATGGGGTAGCCTGGAGGAGCCTCAATGATCCATTCACAGTTAAGGGCCTCCTTATAGAGCTCTGGCCAGCCAGGGGAGAGGATGATCCCACTGGGAGCCTTCAGATCCCCTCCACATGGGGCTAAGAGAGAGAGAGAAGAAATGGAGATGGAAGGAAAGAGCAGATAAGGGACTGAATTATGCATGTCTTTCCCAGCTGATGTATGACAATGTCCATAGATGATCTCATGCATCAGCCGGGCTCATCCCATTTTTTTACTGCCAGCATCTATCTAATGTAACTTGGTGACAGCTTACTTCAAGGTTACCCATTTCTCCCAGGAACATGCCTGTCATTTTATGTGTGTCTGCGTGCGCACACAAGGGCACATGTGTGCTTCCTTCTCTATGTTGCTGTCTTTAAATCTGTCATCAAACCCCTCCTACAAAGGTGCTGCTGTCATCTCCATCAAAACAGAGGAAACGGAACAACTTTGATCGCTAGCACAAAAGACACTTGAACACATCAACCCCTCTGCCATATCCTCATCTTTGTCACTGTTCACTTTGCTGTGCATCTCTTCAACTGCCTATCCTTAAGCAGAACACACAGGCACAGTGGAGGGCTTAGTTACAGTGCCAGCTCCTCGCTCCCTTTGAAGTGGAATGATTTAATCAGCCAACTCAGCATACTGAAGGACATCTATAAAATGCATTACACTACAAACGCACGGGTATGATAGATGGTCTCAGAGGAATACAAAGCTGCTGTGGCACACAGGGGTAAATGACATGTTTTAATAATGGCTTCTCCTTTGCGTATCATGAATGGTGTACCTGATTAGGCCTCTTAGAGAGCTAGCCAGGTCTGTGCCTGATCTGCTAAGCTGCTGGCATCCAAAAACCTCAGCTAGTCATTACTTAGCTTAAACGTAGCCACTTTAGCCTTCTCTGTTTGCTTAATAGTTTACTGGATATTGAGTTAGTGAGGGGTAAAGGGTATGTGTGTGTGTAAGCACAGCCAGTCTGAAGCTTCGAATGCTTGAAAGAACAAAGCTTCTGTGTCATCAAAAGCAATCACCGACCTTAAGTTAGATATTAGTCAACCCAAGTATTTAAATTAACAACGATACTGACGTTCATTATGCTTGACAACAGTTACAATTAAATTGAATTATGCGACACAAAAGATGTAGCAAATGAATTTTTAGATTTATTCCTGGTTCTCTCTTTTATAAACACTGGTCTTGGAACTTTTTTGTTGAGTCTCTTTGTCATCCTGAGATGAGTGATGCTGTATTACAAGTATGTACAAACATCAAAACAAACATATCTCAATTTCGTTGGTACATAGCAGCTGTAATTATCTACAACAAAAACAACACAGGGAAAATGTTTTTAAGCAGAAATGATATTCAGATCTTTATCTTAAAGACTCAAATTATCTGTATATATTTATATTTATGTTGATGATTTTCTGAGCCACACAGCTAACCCTGCCAGCTTTAACATAACAGCCCAGTGTGTGATACTGGATAAAAAATTCATAGTAACCTCACTCATTTGGTTAATATGACTCATTTGGTTAATATGATGTGACAACTGCAAGAGGATTCACCTTGTGCCAGCTGATGAAAAAAAAGCATTTGTTGGAGGTTGTAGCAGAAATGCTCAAGTTAGATAACAAAGATCCAAGACCTGTTGCTGTCATGAGAGTAACTACTCTCTTACTCACCTTCACAGCGAGGAACTGCATTATCCCACACCACGTTGCCATCCTTGAGAATGCAAGAGATGGTTTGCGAGCCATGCGTCTTAACAAAGCCCTCCTCGCAGAGGAATGAGATTGAACTGCCAAGCTGAAGGCTCTCACCAAAGCGTTTCCCATTCACCGGCACACCGGGGTCTGGGCATTCGTTGTGTCGAAATGCTATTGGAAATGCAGAGAGGAGATGGAGTCAGTGTGAAGGTGAGATATTCAGTGGCTGTGAGTTGATAGTGTTCCCTCAGTCACACATTATCACAAAATGTGAGGAAAAATGCTTCCCTAAAACAAATATTCATTTAGTTCTGAAAGGAAATGAAGAAACAAAGTGTCATCTTGTAGAAACAAGAAAAATTAACAGATCACCTGGAATTCTGCTGGTCTTAATCCGTGTCACATATTCCATTATCTCTGCAACGATGCTAATTTCCATGGAGATTCTAAAATAATTACCCAAGTTTCTTGACAAAACTTTTTTTGTTGTTTTTTTCTACTGTCAGCATTTAGCAATGCCAGCATTTAACGAGAAGAAATTTGTTTCACTTAGTGAGTCACATTGATTCTCCCTGCTGCAGTGATTCCAGAGGGTGGGAAACCACACCGTATGCAGAACATCAGTGCCAGATGACACAGCTGAACAATAGGTTGAGTAAATGAAAACTGTTTTCCCTCATCCTCAAAACTTCCAGTAAGAACCAGTTAGAAAGGTCACAAATAAAACGCAGTCACACAAAAAGACGCATAACCCTGGAACAAGGCATGTAAACAAATAGATCACCCACACAATCTCCCTCTCTCACTGCGCTCACTCTCGTACACAGACGCGGCTGGGTGACACTTGTAGGTGTTGATGAATCCCTCTTCTGTATCCATTGGACCCAAACAGAGCGTCAGCCACACCTCATCCATCACGATCATCTTATTTATTAACGTGCCAAAAATCTCCTCAATACAGTTTGGCATGTCCTTAATTAACATGAATGATGGAAGTTGTCCGCTCTGCCCCACAACCCTCTAAAAAACAGTCCTGCAGTTAGATGACACTGCTCTCAGGAACTAGCCGTCATCTTTAATTAAAGGCTCTTGACATTCATTCACCACGCTGCATTGGTTATTTATTTATTCATCTAACTTGCTAATGAATGCATTACTTGCCATGTGTTGTCCACATTGAGGCTCCACAGAGGCACCTGGGTTGGGTTTGATGGCATGTCTGCAAATGAGCAAGAGCCAGGACACAAAAGCATTCTGGGTAGGCTGAGTGTATTATTTTAACTACTGCAGAGTTTATTTTAAGAACTTAAAGCAGAATAAAGGATCACTCTTCAGAGGATTTTGTAAATTCATATTCCAGTCACCATAGTGGACCTGATCAAATTATAACTTCTGATACTGTGTTGAGATTTTGTCTAAATACTCTCAGACTTAGGTTTGATGCAATAACAATAGGAAGAATGGTAAGATTAACATGGATAATTTAGATGCACAAATTATTTAAATATAGATGAAGTGATTATGTATTGAGAAAAGTACTGGCTTATAACAGAGAACAGTCTCATTTAGTTAAATGTCAAAGATTTTTAGGCACACAGTTAAGTTTAGGGACACTACAACCGGCAGCAGGGACAGGCAGGTTTAGATGAGATTGAAGATGAAGTCCATGTCATCTTCTATCTCCTGATAATGAAGGGAATTAATATTTTTAGTCAAATGACCTTAATATCTGATGAGCTCTTCTAGTTGGATAATTCTTAAAAACTTTGTGCTGTGTTTTAGAGATAAAACTCTCCTGTGGAAAACTTTATTTTGCCCAAGAATAGAAAATTACATACAGGAGACAATGGAAAACAAATATGATGTATACATAGGATGATATGTTACTGTTTTAGAAATGTTTCACCTCAGTAAAAGCATAAGTCCTTGTGGGCTGGCATTTGTTTAAATAACATAACTAACTACCCGACTAACTATTTCTAGAGATATTAATGATATTCTCTAAAGTAATGATTGTGTTATACTGTGGTAAACTTAGGGCTAAAAGTACAAACTAGACCACATGAAAGCAACAAACAGTGAAGTATAAAAATAATGCTTTACTGTTTGTAAAAAAAAAAATGAGCCACTGTAGCTAATTCTAGTGCCAAGTCTTATTGAGACAAACCTCCCAGCAGTACCTTAACTATCTATGAAATAGCTTTGTGGCTTTATAGGGTTAGACTGAGATATTTATTTTGGGATGAAGAAGAATGCAAAGATCAGGCTCATTACACAATAGTGCATATGCAATGAATGCAAAAATCCTGCTGCCAAACCCTCACGGTACAGTATATCCATGAAATGGGTTTACCAGCCTGCTGCCAATGTGTACTGCATCAGAGTATAAAACCCATCTGGAATTTCCTCAGAAGTCAGCAGCTACCCAGAATAGAATATAATGAGCAGTGCCGCAATGTATCTGTCAGGTAAGGATGCTACATCTTTGTTGGGGTTTTATTTAGATGTCAAGTCTCTATTTAGACAATAAAGACGGAGTTTTTGTCATTTTTCTGTGCGACTGTGTGTGTATAGATTGTGTTGTGATGGGCTGAAGACTTTATGCGGTTTCTGGTAGACAAGACACACAGATATGATGGATGATTTACCAAGCCTCGTTTATGACCACACACACACACACACAAACAAAACACACAAATGCACACACACACAAAATTACTTTTATATCTTTTGATGTAACATTTAATACATACTTGTAAATGTTATGTTAAAGCCTCTGTCTGTGTAGGTGTGGTCAGTCAGGAACTCCAGTCGGGCCACGTGGGCACTAGTTGTTATAGAAGGTGGCAGGACGTGTCCAGAAAAGGTACCCAGGATAGGAGACTCGGCCTGACAAAACCAGGTAAAGATTCTCAGAAGAGACCATACATATCATTAACTAGAAGGGTAAAGAGAATAAACAACTCCTACAGGGAACTAGACAGATTAAATTACTCCAAGTCCAATAAAGCTGGCAGGAATGTTGTTTAGATTGCTCAGGTAATTGCACAGGCTTCTTCTTGTACTGACATGCACATTGACTAAAAGACTCGTCAATAGATGAAGGTACACAAACAGCTATTTAAAATAACTGAGGACATATTATTTGCCAAGAATACCTTCCCCCCATCCTTGATCGAGAGAAAGTCAAACTGTTTCTCCATGCTGAGGTCGTTGAAAGCCAGATTGATTCGGCTCTCAGGGTTTGTGATGATCAGCCACACACAGTGCATATTGTTGCCGTACTCCTGGGGGTAGTTGGGAGACAGCAGCACTCCGGATGGAGTGGTAAAGTTGAAGAAACAAGAAACTACAGGAGTGATAAACAAAGAGAGATGGAGAAAATAAGAAATAAATCAAAGTACAATAAATAGAGTTTGTTTAGGGTGCTGAAAATTTTTGGGAAAAATCTGTTTACATTTGCTGACAGAAAATGATAATTTATTTGATACATTTTATTGAGCCAGTAGAAATTTACATCATATAACATCAATATCTTTTATTTAAGTCGGCTCTGTTTAATACAATCGAGATAGAAGAAGCCTCAGCCTTTTTTGACATCATGTAACCAGAAAAAAAACATGAAACATCTTCCAATCAATGTCTAGCTGAAAGGAATGTGTTGGCAATGAAAATGAAAAATGCTCTAATGTCCCTCCATGACTGGCGTCAAGGCTTTCACTTGATCCCTGTTGCTCCAATACTCCAATAGATGTGCTTCGAGGGCATATTATATTGATGTTACTGGGCAGATGTAGCCTTCCTTTCAAAGCCAGCACACATTCTCTGCTTTGTTAATCTGGGTGAGGCAAAGATAACCAGGCATACGTTTGACTAATGAGTAACAAAAAATGGCAGCGCTGACGGTGCTCTCTTCCACATCTACAGTACATCTGAAAGCTCTCATGAGTTTTGAACATTTTGTCAGATGTTTTTATCATTTTTATTTAAGTCAATATCCATTACAGTGTCCCTAGAATTTGCAGTAAAATATAGGCCATCAAAAGGCAACGTCATGTGTCACACCAACCTACGTTACATTGCTTAAGTGGTTCTTGAGAGGGTTTGGAAAAAATTTCTCACTTTGCAAATGGGTCTTTCTGACTTCAGAGGAGGTTTCAAGAAATAAATGAGTTTACAAAATATGTGTGTGGTTTTTGAGCCAAGCAAAGAACAGCCAATTCCATTTCAACAACCATAAATTTGGTGTAATTGCAAGATCAGCATCATCACAAGCTAAGGATGCTTTAGTTTAAAGTTAATGAAGAAACATGGCAGGTTTATCATTTGAGTGTTAAAAGCTGTCCTTGCCAGGAACAATAATTACAAGAAAAACTAGTATAATAACTAGAACAATCAGTGATGTCAAAACAAACTTCAGAAAGCTTATTGGTGCCAAAGAGAGGCAAATGTCTCAGGTCATTTACAATTTTTAAATGTAACTTGCAGCCTGCTCTTCCGTTGACATTTATTAAGTTGTGAATATGATACCCTGTAGATTCAGACGGATTTTAAATGGCTGTTAGTATTTCTGTCATTCAATTTGCCCTGAAAGTAAATACAACAATGTCGTCTGCCACTGTTGTTAGCGTTAAAGTTGTGGTGTGGATTCTGCTTTCCATTTGAGTTACAGTGTCTTGTTAGATAATTTATTTTTTGCATTTTTGTTGTTTTATTTCATCCCTCTAGGTGTTGACAATCCTGTAATCACTAACCCAAAACACTGCAACATAAATATACGCAAGTTAGATGCTCAAATTTACACAAGAGCATTAAATACTCCAGTTAGTGATAAAAATATGTCAATATTGGCAGCAAAGGATCTTATTAGCCTTTTTAATATGACTTGTTTACCTGTCATGGCAACAGTGTTGATGGTTAAATTATCATCCTCAGTCTCAACTGAGAGCTTTACTACCTTTTGCATTGCTATGGTGACATTTTTAGTTTTTACTTTCTGCGTGAACAGTTAAGAGCATCACTCTTCTGTGTTTCCTCAGAAACCACTAACAGCTGTCTACAGTAAAGTTGCAGCTAAACTCAATGTGTGCCATCCTAAGTGTTGTCATTAAACAGTAACTAATAGCCGGTGAGGGTCAGAATTGGTCAGTTTAAACATTTGTTGTTTTAAAATAGGAATAAACAATCACAATTAAGAAATGGAAGTAAACATATATCCAAAAAAAAAAATTCATGTGCAAAACAAACTAGCTGGCACTTACCAACTCTAAATTGCAAAGAGCACATCATTTTATTATCATTATCAATTTAAATAATAAAGACAAGCACACTGTAATGTGTCTACAGGGCTACAGTAGTTAAATGTTAACAAAATGAGTACTGTGTAAAAGTATTTTGTGGCCAAATCGACTCCTGTGCCAGCAGTCCCTCTGTAATTCAGCTCAGTGATGTTTATCTAGATACTGCAGCTTTTTGTCCATCCCATTATCTATCAATAATACAACAGAGGGCATTATTTGCATGGTCAGCTCTCTTTTCTCCTCACCCTCTAACTCTCTCTCTCTCTCTGTGTTTGTCTTTCTATGCCTTAATTAACTAATAAGCAGTCCTATTGTTTAAAAATCCACCGCCCCTGCTTGGGAAACTATGGGGATAATCCGACCATTTATAATGCAGCCCTCCCTGCTATCATCCGTAGAAACATCCATATTTATACATACACACAAACACACACATATGCACATGTAGAATTTGAAAAAAAACATAAGGCATCCAGTAACTCACAAACACAGCTGGGTTTCTTAGCCGACCACTGGTTGTTTTTCTGACAGGTGATATTTTTCTTCCCCACCAGCTCAAAGGCCGGTAGACACTCAAAGTAGAGTCTGTCCCCGTGACGAAAACCCGTCCCCTCCCGTTTGCCGTAAGCTGGGATTCCAGGATCTCCACAACTGCCTTGGTCAATTTCTGTGAGGGCAAAAGTTAACACAGGGGCAAAACATTCAATGTCCAAAATTGACACTGACAATATAAAATTACTTTTTCAAAGCTGAGGAGACTGAGTTAGGGGTTGCACAAATAAAGATATGCTCCTGTTATTTGCAATTACCAAGGAGATAAATTGTAAGGTCACAACTTGATTAACACAAGCCACTTTCCATAATGTTCACCATTTAATTTTAACATTATCACACACTGTAAAATATTGTTCAGTATCACAGAGAATCATGATAGCCCTGTCGCAAAAACCAAGTATTTTTTTTCCAGTTTTTGGAAAAAAAGGTTTGACATCCTTGAAATTTCATGTTTCTAAAAAAGGAACAAACCTAAGATCATACTTACCTTGACCTTTGGCCACCAAAATCTAATCACTTTATCCTTTCAGTGTAAGTGGACATTTGATTTTATTTTATAAAATTCCTTTTGAGCGCTCTTGATATATCACTTTCACAAGAATTGAAAAAAGTCAGATCATAGTAACCTTGATTTAAATCTTTGGCCACCAGAATCTTATTACTTTATCCTCGAGTACAAGAGGATATTTGTGTTTCAAGAAATTCTCTCAAAGTGTCCTTGAGATATCACTTAAGAGATTCTGAAATATGGGTGAAACAATTACTCTCACACTCAAAATTCACATTATGCTTCCAACCACAGCTATAAACTGCACAAAGGTGTTAAAAAAGTTCAGGTCGTCTGTCTGGAGTCAGGTCAGGATTACAGCTTTTCTTTCAAGCAGATGTGCGGGGTTGCGTGGAGTGAGGTACTTTGTGTGGCTGCACAGCACTGTGACACCTTTAAATGAGTGCTTGCTTTTGAGGGCATGTCCTTAACAGTAACCCCAGATACAGAGTGGCCTGGCTCTAGTCATTACTTAAGCAGTTCCTGGCTATGTTGAAACTGTGCATCAAAGACACTCTCCTTGTCTGGTGTCGTAGCTAAGCCTGATTAAGTGTAACGGAACAGATGTTCGTGATGAATGACTCCGCAAAGAGTTCATTTTGGGCTTCCAGCACAGACTTACTTCTGCACTTCATGACATTAAAATCAAAATGATTTTTCTATATTTTCATCATGCATTTATTTTTAGGATGATTTCCTTTGCTGCTAAAAAGTCTTTACAGACTCTTTTCTCCCAAGTTGTTCCTCACTGATGTTGCAAACCTCTTTTTCATCTTTCACTCCCTCTCTCTCCTTCTGCAATGTATCCCTCCCCTTACTGTGTGACAAACGTTCTCACTTGCATTGGAAGCTGACGTGAGCACTTTCAGGTACACACACAAACACATGCACACATTCCTCTACGACCACTCATCTTCCTTAAAACCACATACGCCAATTTTATTATCACAAGATTTATGCAATCCTCTTTCATTCCCTCACTCCTCTTTCTACTTTTCTGAGGTTGTAGATTGCAGATGGGAATGCTGAGGCATCCTATCGAGGCATCGGGATGGTGGAACACAGAGAGCGAATAAGCTCATCCATCCAGGAAATGATGGCAGGGCTTAATACGATTTTAAACCGCACCAGGGGTGATGCTGGGTATAAATCCATACTCAGCCCTAATGATGATCATCATTTAGAACACATATTTAGAGCTCACTGCTGTTTGGATGTATGGCTGTCCCGAGGCAGCCTAATTCACAAGACAACTCATTGATCTTACATGGAAGTCACCTTTAAAAGGAGGGAACGCTAAAAGGAATATTTAAGTTGGGTCTGAAAAAGAATTAAAAGGAGAATATGCAAAAGGAATGTGTAAGACCAAACAAAATCACACTTAGAAAAACAAGCCAGCTGAAAGGCAGTAACAAAAATACACACATACATAAAATCCTCATTTCACAATCACTCGTTGGAAACTTTCTCAGATGAAATGAAGACTTTAAACGCCCTGCAGGGGAGTAAACCCTCTCTTCATGGGTCCCTACAATTACACCTTTAAGGAAAATGGATGCAGTAAATATAGGAGCCCTTTGAAGTGTGTGTGCATGTGTTTTAAGTGTATGTGACACATGTTTGTGAATGTATGTGTGTGTCTCTGTGTATGTTGTGTATATGAGAGCAGGCAGGAGAATGAAACAGCATTTGAGTCTCATGAATAAGAGAAGAGATGTAATGGCATATTTGTTGTCCCTGTCTGTTTGACATTCTGGAGTAATCCCGGGATTGTAAGAGGACTCAGACTGGCATGACTGTAACAACTAGACAGCAATCTCCTGAGGCCTGAAATAACAAAGGGACTTTAATAGTCTAGTTTATTGGTATAACCCAATTTTGCATACAATATGTCAATTGGATGTATGGGTCGCACATTTCCACCACCAAATAAAGGCTTTATATGTGAAGTATCTACAGCCTGTGGTGCTAATTTTATCACTGTATGCTAATAATAAGCAGCAATTAAAAGTAGCAGCGTATCTTCTTAGTGGGTACCAGACTAATTTAAGCACTAACAATGATATTTTGTTAACAGAGGGATCATGTTCAACCTTCAAACATAATTTCTTTATGCTCTACAGTTTCAAAAGGCTCTAACAATCCTTTTCATAATGCAGTAAAAATACAAGGGACATGACCTATGGGTCCTCTTGGTGTAAGACTTTGGTTGCGCATAAATCCAAATGCTTCACATTATACATGTTCAGTGTCTGTACAAAGTACAGCTGTTGTAAGGGTTAGACCTGCACAAATGCATTAACACCAATTTTGTTGGTGATTTCAGTTGAAAGATTGAGGCCACTGCAGAGTGTGTGTTACCCACACCCAAACATGTGAATGTTGTGGGAGTGTGTGTACGACTGTGTTTGCAATTACACTTGATGATCAGGCTTAAAATACAAGTAATTGAGAATGCAAATTAGATTTTGGGTGCTCCAATCTGGGAGGTGAAGTGGTTCAAAGCGTTTCTTCCCCTTCATTTACTACAACTCATTGTTTTAATTACACTTTGGTTCAGCATGCTGCTCCACTTTCTCTGTTATTTTTACTGATGAAAAATAAGCATCTGTGGGCAAGGGAGAAGACTCGATGTGCTTCTGAGAGGCAAACCACAGTCTTATCTACAAGAAGAACTCCCCACACTCACATACATACACACAGACACGCACAAACAGATTCACAAGCTCACACTGACGCGTCTTTTTATCTCTCTTCACTTCACACATGCGTGCAAGCACATACACATATTAATTTCCATTTTTCAAAGTTTACACACACGAGCTCCCACACACATTGGAGCACGCACCAACAGACACACTTGGATGAGATGATAGGGCATATTAACAGCTATCTGCTGCATTGATGGCTCATTGACAAAATATTTTACCAAAATAAGTGCTTTTTTTGTCCTGCCTCATTAGCAAGGCAGCAAACGTGACACAAATCATTTATCTGAAAGCGTAATTTGTGCATAGTAGCAATGGAATCAGCATTGTGGTGATTCATGCACACTTACACTACACCAGTGCTTCTCAAACAGTGGGGCAGTGACATGCCAGAGGGGGTGCATGCGACCCTGGGGAACATGCACGGCCAAACTACTGTTTGTTTTTTCGTGGCCGTACCAGAATAAAGTGTCATTGCACATCCGCTACAGTAGGTGGCAGTGGCGCTTTCACACTGCTGTGTCTTGCAAAACGTGCTCATTTTAGCCATTAATCCTGACTT
>JAQNCA010000009.1:2644705-2673452 GCA_029783725.1 Acanthurus tractus
ATTATTATTATTTATTAATTTTATTTAAGTTTATTTTTTCAGGATCAAATGGCTCAACTGGTTGGTTGAAAAATGTTTATGTTTCGTAGTTTATTATGGTAGTTTTAGGTCGTATAGTTAGTTAGTAATAATATTAGTCGTAGTATAGTAGCAGTGGGGGTATAATGGTAGCATTATTAGCGCACATTTGCTCTGAGGATCAGCACTAGCTGTTCTGCTTCACACAGATCAGAAACTTTAACTGCCTTGGACTGCAATGGTCATAAGAGAGAAGAAATAAATCTTTCAAGAAACTATTTGCATTGTCTTAAGGAAATAGTTTATCTAACTACAACTCCCATTTAAGAAGATCTGCTACTTATTTTATCAACCTTTGAGGACTGTTCTAGACCTTTCTGTTGTTTTTTGTTAAGTTTGATAAGAATTGTTTCTGCATCCTGACCTGAAGATTCAGTTTTTTGCAACATAAAACCTTTGATACTGGAGAATCACTGCATTAGATTCGCACAGCTGTCCTTTACCAGTTTTAAATGTCAAAAGTTACAAGCCAGCAAGCCAATAGGCTAAAAAAGAGATGTTTAATTCATCATGTTTATAATCTAACGGTTGAGCTTCATTACAAAATGAGGAGATGCAGCATCTCTGACCTTTATGCTTTTCTAACTAAAACTCAGAGTGATGAATGTAGGGAGGGACAATAATGTTACACTTAACTGAAGCAAAAGGTGTTCTGTCAGAGCTCATGATGTCAGCTTTGAGCGGTGAGTCACAATGCACTAGGGCAAATAACTAAAAAAGACATTTAATTCTATGTGAGGTCAAAAGAAAGATTTTTTTTTTCCTTTTTAAATGCAGCCAGCACTCATCCAGCTTCCCCACAATCAGAGAGTCTGAAGCATTCTTACCTTCATAGGACACTTTGAAGCCCAGGGAGCCACTGGTGTCATCTGTTTTGAAATTGAGCCACATCTGGTGACTGGTGCTGACCACAAGATCAGGAGTTGTGGTACCAGACAGGCTACAGAAAGAGAAAAGGTTTGTTGAACTTAAATTTCATCAAGCCACTTTTAAATATACTTTATATTTGTGCTACATATAACATGGCTGCGAGATTTTTTAAGCGTGAAACCTGGATCAGCTACGTCAATTATTATAAGCAGCGTTTGCGCTTACTGCAGTGAACTTGGAGTCACTTTGATAGCCAAAAGCTCTGTTTCCACTGCATCATTAAAAAACTTTAATGCAAGCAGCGAAAACAACACCTGAAGTTATATATTAAACTATCTGACTTTTCTCATCAAAGAAGAGTGCTCTAAAACTGTTGCAGGCAATTCAAGTCTGAGGAGCTTTTTTTATGCTAACCCTTTTATTCAAAACAGTTGGGGACAAGAAAGTGGAAAATGAAGGCAAGATCAGTCAATGCCACAGAAGTAATTTAATCCTATTTGAATAGTAATTCCACCCAACTCTAATTAGGAAGTGTGTAGCTGCAGAGTAAGTGATTAAGGGCTTCTAATTTTAGCGTCAGCACATGGAGGATGGTGGGAGTAGTAAAGAAGCAGTGTCTGGATAGGTTGGGCCCATGTTTTTGTCCTTTTCTGCTCCACTTTTGTAATTTGGTGAGTTCCTGGGGACCTGTCATTGCATATGTAAAAGATGCAACGAAATGTGTGCAAAGAAGAACCAGAGTGCAATCAAATATATGGGTTTCCTTTTCTATATTCATTTTATTGCCCTGTTTGCAGTGTCAAAATTAAGGCTTTACAAGCATTTTTCAGATGTGTTATCTGATTGACCAACAAAATTCCACAAAGCTTAATCACAATTTTTACTTTAACTTTCTTCTATTACTTTCATATCTACAAACAAAGATTCTCATTTAAATATATATAATAATATAATAACATAATTCACATCCAAACATCCCCTTTGATAAGGTAACATTATTATGTATTTATATTATTATGCTATTCAGGTCAGCTTATAAAAGTTATGGTTTCCCATACGAGTCACTTCCTCCATGGTGGATATTTCTTCTTTGGAAGATTCACATCAAATTTTGTTCTTTCATTATCAAGCTGTCAGCGCAGTGTCTTTCAAGTAAAGGAAAAGATGGAATTTCATAGGTAATGACTCACTGCCTATCCAATGCTGCAGTAGTGCTACATGCCTCTGACCTTAATGTTAGGAAAAAATAATTTCCCACAGTTAAACTGTGCTGATAGCTGCTATATAGTCTCTGGTCCTAAATTGTTCTTGTTTGTTTGAGTGCAAGTGCACATCCAACTTTATATCATACATAAGTCAG
This sequence comes from Acanthurus tractus, assembly GCA_029783725.1. Classification (NCBI taxonomy): domain Eukaryota; kingdom Metazoa; phylum Chordata; class Actinopteri; order Acanthuriformes; family Acanthuridae; genus Acanthurus; species Acanthurus tractus. The sequence goes on from JAQNCA010000009.1 coordinate 2,647,014, forward strand.
TTACGGTGAAGGGAGTCCTTATTTCAACAGACGAGGTCATTTTCAATGTTAGTATAAGTACGTAGATAAGTAAGCCCACAAAAAAGTAAAATGAGAAGGACCTTTCCAAATCCAAAAAAACACTCCTCCACAAACCTCTGCCTCATTTATCTCCCACCTCCTCCCATTTTGCACCTAGGTGAGGCAGCCTCCCATAAAAATTGATCTATAAAAACTTTATTAAGGTGGTAAATTTCAACACAATTAATAACAACGTCCTGTGAATTGCTATAGAGCATCTGCTAGCACAAACCCCATTAGGAGGCATCAATATGCAGTTTGAAATGCTTGCAACACATGGCTGTGATCTTGATTTTAACATTGAAAAGAGTGATGATTGACAATGCAGTGTGGCATCTATTTTTCATGCACTGCTGCATCAGGTGGTGATGAAATAAAAGAGAAACAGTACAAGAGAGAGTAGAAGGGCTGGAGGGTAAACGGAAAAGAGAAGGGTGCTGCCGGCTGCAGGAAGGTGGAGGAGGAGAAGAAGAAAAAGAAAAAAAAGAAGAAAAGGTGGAGAGCAACGCGGAAGCTAAACACAGAATTTGATTACATGAAACATGAGAAGCAAAAATGTAAAATGACTGCAGAAGATGTCGGTGGAGCATTAAAGCCGGAACAAGTTTGAGAACAGAGAGGGAGATTAAAGGCAAAAAGACAGAGGTCGAATGAGTCACTCACACATGGAAGATGGTCTTCTGGTCTCCCACCACCTCGCCATCTCCCACTGTCAAGGTGTCATAGCCTCGCTCCAGGTCAAAATCTTCAAATGTCAGCTTGATCACCTAGACAACAGCAGGGACATAACCAAGACAATCGTAAACGATGGATACTTGAATGCTCCAGACACCAGGTGCAGAGGAGAAAGCTCTCTCCATCTGTGACTTTCAGTCTCTCTGTAGAACAATGCATCATCTCTCAGTCTCCTTTGTGTAGATGTCTGGCACACTCCCGTTCGCATATGTATCAAACATGCATCCCGCATGTATAAACGTGTTGTCTGCGTTGATATCAACGTATTGTTTCTTGTAAATACAACCTTGCCTCCAGAGGCTGTCATTCATCCAGTCATATATGCTACAGAGTTTTGTCAAAGTGTATCTGACTTCCAGTCTGGTGACTATGACCTTTCTACCTTTCATAAAATATCTGATTGCTTTCCAGACAGTCTGCATGACCCCTACTCTTTACTTATCAAATAAGCGGGTTGCAGATTCCTTTGTGGCTTCCATAGGCAGACCTACAATGACTTAAACCATTACAGGAGAAGTGGCAGGGGACTTAAGGTTATCCACAAGGTGAATATATGCACCATAAAAGAGACACAAAGGTGTTTTAAAGATTAATGTATTGGATTTAACACTGGAAAAAAGATCTATTCATTTCATCTAATTTCTATGCTGCAGGTGGCAGTGTGGAAGGCAAAGTGGAGCAAGGTAAGAAAAACAATAAATGTAGCCCTGCTGAAGAAAGCAAGTGGCAGCTCTAATAAAGGCAGACAAACAAATAAGGTTTGATTATGAAAGTGGTAAATGTTGATAAATAGAGACAAAAAAGCAGGGTTATAAGAAAGACTGAAATATATAAATGAAACCAAAGCAAGGACTGTCTTTCTCTCCTTTTTTAAATTGGCTGCCGCTGGTTTTCGTCAAATTCCAAATGTTTTCTGAGGACAGAGAGGGCCAGGCCTAATGAAAAAGCTTATATAAATGCAAATTGCATTCTGTCCTATGTTAAACCCAGTGCCTAATGAAAATTGCCAAGATAGAGAGAAAAGATGGATGGGGTGTAGGCAAAATAGGTCAGATCACTCGATAAATAGAGTTTCCACCCACAACTCATCTCCGATCTGGCAGCCAACAGGTGAGGCACCAAGTAGGGGGGAATTGACAAAAACTCCAAAAAGACCAGAAACCATATAAAAACTTTCTCATTTTTTGTGATCTCTGTCGGCATGTCAGACATTTCCGTTCTTTTAAAACAGAAACTCTCGTGTCCCTGACGCTGATGGATAAACACTAGAGAGACTGTCAACTAAAAACAGCTGCATGCACACCCTGAGGATATTACAAAGGAGCAACACTTGCCAAGAACCCACATTAGTCATCATGTCACAAGGTTGAATTTAGGACTAGAGGAGCCATGTCACGTCCCAGCCACCTCTATTGCGGTTCCACCTCAGTCTCCTGCTTGACCTAACGTCTCCTCTGGCTGGGCCTATGTGCGCAGGCAGGAATAGAAGCCCATTACAAATCTAAACAGAAAGAACAGCCTCGCTCCATCTTCATCTGGACCAGACACGGAGCGAGCGACATCCCGAAGTACCGTTGTCTTGTTTCAGCAGGCTGCCCGCCGGGTATACCCAAGGGTGTCTATGTGTGTGTGTTTTGTGTGCATGGAAGCAAAAGGTGAGGTTGGCTGGGTGTGCATTGTGTCTGACTACCCCCTCTGCTTTGTCTCTCACCTCACATAGCCTCTCCTTCACTCGTTGTAGTACAATGGCAAAACAGAATTGTAAAACCTTTTGTTTGAGTTCAGAGATGGATATTTGGCAAAAAAAAGCAGCTGGGTGGCCTTGAACACAAGTCCAAAGTCAATGGTCTGAACAGAGTGGCTATGACACTTTCATGATATCCTCTGAGCATGCTCTCAAAATGTCTCCATTATTCTTCTGTCTGTTGCCACGCTTTTCCTTTCTCCCTCACCGCAGGTGTTTCTAACAACTCGCTTTGTCTTCTGCTGGCTCCGTGTTCACTCTCCCCTCTTTCATTTTCCTTAAAGTTCGCATTTCTCTATGAGAGAGCTTCTGTCACATGGTGTGTTCAACAGCTCCCCAAGATGTCCTTTGGCAATTATCACTACAAAATGAGTCATGTGTGTCAGAAAAGAGCTTTGTCTGGAGTTCCTTTCTGACATGAGCAAACCCACCTGTCAATTGCTTTTCAATCTGGCAGGTAAACAGGCCACTTAACACACCTCTGTAAACAGGGGATTACAGCAGCAGCTTGATTGGCCCTGGCTGTTACTTAAGTCTCATATTCAGTGACTTTTACCTTTGTTATGTCTGTGGCTGTGATGACCCAGGTGCAGTTAGCATTGTTGTCATACTGGACCGGGTAGTTTGGAGATGTGATGACCCCACTTGGTCCTCTCAACTGACCTCCACACATTGGTGCTGCAAGAGAAGACACAGAGAGAGATAGGACATTCAGTCAATTACAGTTAAATCAGTGACTGTAAAAGAGAAGAGGAATCTCACAGCTTCTTAAAAGTGAAGATGAAGAATCTCAATAGTCTCTTGGTGTCTAGATGCAGTATAGGTCAAAAAACTCAACAACTTATGGATGTGGAAATGGTTAAAACTAAAAAATCAGGGTACATATAATTTCAAATTTCCCAAAATATGGCGTCCATCATTTTAATTAGTTCTTAACACGCTGGTGTATGTAAAAATGTTCATTTCATTCATAAAATCGGTTTTCATTTCTTGTTTTAGCTAAAACAAAAAAAAGGGTTGTAATGCCATGTTTGACTGTGAATCACACACTGTATTTGACTTAAGCATGTTTTAGCGATGGCTGGATATGATAGCTCCACCAACCAATCACCACTGCACAGACTCTGGCTCCAGATGACATCACCACAAGATGCCTCACTGTTCAAAGTCACTGGCAAAATGATTTAGACACAATTTCTCATTTATTAACTGTAAAAGATGAGCATGGGTCACCCCTCTACTGAACTAAATGATAAATCTACAAGTCATGATAAATTTTAGCTGGCAGATGTGCCATTTCATTCCTAAGACATTTTAGGCTCCACTTAACTAAATCTTTCTCAAACATATAGGCATCATCCTAAACACATCCTCATGAGCAAAAGTGCCAACTACCACTGTAAATGTGAACAGAATTAGCTGATTTGCTCTCTCAACCCTAAGCTTCCAATTGTGGCAGGGGACCACAAAAAAAGGAAAGAAAAATACAAAGGAACGAAAATGAATGATCAAACTCAAAAATCACATAGCTCTTTTATGACAGCACACAGGGGAGCTGTTTTTATTCTGCAGATATATTCTAATTCATAATTTTATAACAATTAAACAAAGTAGACTTATCAGACTGTCCTCATGATCCACTGTCATCAGTCTTGTACAGCTTAAGTATTATTTTTGTATGAAAAACTTGCTTACGGCTAAAACAATCCAAACACAAATCAAGTACACCAACTTAGTACGATCATTGGAATGAGTAGGTGAGCAGTTAGCAAACCAAACTCTAAAGGACAATGTGACTTTCATATCAAGGCCCCAGGGTGTCTGCATGGCAGAACTGCTAAACACCACTTCAAATTAAAGCAGAATTCTTAATGAGTACTTTAAGGGAAGTGAGTTTGTACGTGTATCTATATGGGGTATAACCTGAAAGTGTTTGAAAGGGCCCGAATGAGCTACCCAGATTTTAATGAGTTACGTCTAAGAGAGGTCCTTCGGGTGTTCAGGCCCGATTCATTGGCTCCATGCTCCACCCCTCTCCCACCAAATCACCCCTATTAAAATGTAAAAAAGAACTTTGGTGAAGTTAAGGAGAGAATAAAGTAATTAATCTGAGTTGTGGTGACAGCAAGGGTGACCTTAATGAAAATAATACAGCAGTGAGGAAGTCCACTGAAACCATCATAACCCCTCATTTTTTTCTTTTTTAAAGCTGGGGGATCGTCGTACTTGATACGCTCCACCCTGCGTCTGGTGACAGACATGGCAGTGCAGAAGGCCACCTAGTAATAAAAGTCCATGACGGAGAAGAATTGCAGCAGCTGGATGTGACCAGAAAGAAAGAGTGAACAAAAGGGGAACAGTGAATTTAATTTCAGAGGAATGAATTTGCACCCAGAGATGAGGTTTTTTCCCCATGCTAATGATGGTGCTGTTCAATTAAATGATGACTAATGCTAATTCAGGATACAGATCTTCAATTATTCCTGGATGATGTTTAATCTTCACTGAGGCAGAACAAAGGTATGGTACCAAAGGTTAAGCAAGGATGATGGAATAAGATATTCTGCAAGAACAATTTCACTGGCATTGTCAATGATGGTTTAATCTCAAATGTTTCTTTACACAAAACAGAAAATGCTAATGAATTGGATAGTGAAGTTATTTTGAAATGCAAGTGACTGACAGAGGCTTAGATAAAACAAAGCACTATTACATACCCCACCCCCAAAATATAAGCCGTGTGAGATCATGCCCCCCTCTCCTTTGAGCTGTAATTTAATTTCAGTAAAATTGGATCAGCCAAATACAAAAGAAGGAACAGGGGCGTCTGTGGAAAGCTGGATTTTTGAGAAGTGCTTAAGTGAAGTGCAGTGACAAAGATGGCCTATAGGTGACCTTGGAAAAGATATAAAGCTGCAGGTGATTACATGAGACAAATCTCTCAGAGATAAAGTTGTTCAAAAGCTCTAATGGGAAATGGGAAATGGGTAAAAAAAATACCTGACACAGATTTTGCTGCCGGGGATAAAGGCAGAGATATTTGTATGTCTATTTGAATGGAAAGTATAGTTCAAGGTTAATAATTACCTACCCTGCCACTGAGAAATTTACTTAAAAGACTATTTAATTTCTAATGTCTGTGATTTATGAACATATCAGTGACAGAACTGCTGCAGAATTGTTTGGCTTAATTACTTCAAATTTCTGGACTTATCATTCAGCACTTTGTAATGACAGGGCCCTTTTGGATTTATGACAAAGCATTTAGGGCTGTCAAATCAATCAAGAAAAAAAATCTTCCTCCATCCCACCTGTCAATCAAAACCTGCAAATACTGATTTTTCGGCCACTTGGGTGCAGACAGTCACTAGCGTTATAACTCTGCCTGTGGGGCTGAGCAGGTGGTGCACAGTGTGTTTCTAGAACTTTTTTCCAGAAAACAGCTGACTGCTGCAGCCAGGAGCCCCATGAGAAGAGAGGTGAGCAAAAATATAACGTTGTAGGTTAAACAGCTGAACCACGAGCTGAAACGTCTTATAAATCATTGTAAATCTGAGGAACACTTTTAAGAGTTCTTAAAATTGTTTCATGTTGTCATTTAATACATTCTTCATAGGAACCATTGTGGGTTATAAAGCTGTTAAGAAGTAAAGACTAGATAGAAGTCCTTGACCGTACAGTGCTTCCTGTGACAGAAAAGACACAGCATATTTAAAAATACCAGGTTTTTGTCGACTCAAGCTACATAAGTCATTAAAAACATGAAGCCTTGAACTGTCCAGAGAAAAATGCTTAATTGGACTACTTTTCTCTGTCCTCATCGAATATGGTTAAACTGATACTGGCGATCAAATCCCTTTTGAATTGAAACTAAAAACAATCTGCACCAGGACACAAGCATTGAAACAAGGAGTGCCACACTGAGAGATCTCACTGGATAAAAAACTTGTGACAACACTTGTGTTACAGATAAAACCAGATGTTTCACAAGAAAAGATATTTAAAGATGATGCTTTACATCTTCAGCATTCTGTATTAAGTCACTGCGAATGAAAACTTAACAGCAGCTTCACATTTAAAGCATTTAACTAATGAAATACAAGTTGACCTCTATTAAGAACAAATAGGAAATATGAAGGAGTAGATGCTATGTGTGTGGATCCAGTGGAAACCAGTTCAGAATATTGCAGGAGGTAGTGAGATGAGAAGGACCAGTCATACTGAGCTGTTAAATGAAGAACAGCAGGCGACAGACTGCAAACTCCAACTTCTTATTCTGGTAACCGACCACTTGACTTAATCAGGTTTCCCCATTGAGTTTAAATCCAACACATATCTAAATGGGTACTTTTTACTTTTTGCTTTGGGACCAAATCCTATTCCAACGTCTTATCATTCAGCTCTCCTTATTCTGGGATGATGTCACAACAAATCCAATTTTTACTTGTGTTATTCTGTGCTCTCTATTGAAGCTGCTGTAGCAGACAATGTAGCTCCAATCATTTGACTTTTTTTGATAAGAGAGCAAAACAGCAGTGGGCAAGAAAAGTAATCAGTTTATGCCCAAACATTATGTAACGCAGGTAAAACTACAGCAGAAAGCCCACTTGAAAACAAAATCTAAACAATTTGTAGCAGGAATTCTGACTACTTAAGTGTAATACTCCAGTAAGGGGAAATAAACTAAACCTTTCTTATTATTTGTAAGCTGTGGGTATTAGCACATATGCATCAGGAACACCATACAGGGAACCTGACCCTCCTTCCTACCTGTCACAAAATGGTCAGAAGTGAAAAAGAAATGACTGATGGGCAGCACTTTGCTGGCATGGCTAAACAGCAGGAAGCAAAAGAATGCTGGCCAAAGGTCAAAGTCAGACCAGTCAAGACAAAATGGTGAAAAAACTGAATCAAAACACGGAAAAAAAAAATGGACTACATGAAGTGACAGCACACTCAAAGGCAAATGCATCAACACCATGGCACCTGAGTATGGAAATAAAAAAGGAGGTCACACTTGGACTACCTCCACTGCACATGTTAACAGATGAACACACACACGTCAGTCTTTACCTCTGCAGATGGGCCGGTCGTCGCTCCAGCCTACATAGCTGTCTGTCACTCTGAGACAACTGATGCTCTTTGAACCCTGGAGTTCATAACCTTCATCGCAGGAAAAATGCACTGTGGCTCCCCGTCTGCCGTTAAATTGCAAATAAATTACAAGGAAAGAAATGTCAGCACTACCAAGCTCTTTCGACCAAGAAAGAGTCCAACAAAATAAAACAGTAAAAGTGCAGATGAGGTAAGACAATATATTTTTACTGGGTACAAAATATACACATTTTCTTAGACTTCCTGACTGTAATTTCCAAAAGTGCTGCATTGTGGGAGATGGATGTTACCCATTTGTCTGTATTACAGCTGAACACTGATAGAGACAGTAGCTCTGACAAGAATAAAACCCGAGAATCCCTAAGGTAATAACATCATCCCACAGAGGCAGCCCATTAGTGAGCAGTGGCTCAAATGCTAAGGTATTTGTGTAAGTGTACACATTTGTCTATTTGTTTTGGCTGCATTGGCTTTATGGGGCAATGTGCTGTATGCTCAAACACATTTCAAGAGACAGTTTGTGATACTGTAAGAGCACTTGACAGTCTCCCTGCAACATTTTCTCACAGCTCACTGTACTTTAATGTATAAGGCACAACGACAATACAGTGGCATTCCTGACATTTGTTGACTACTAAAGGTTGTCTCATTATAAAAAATATTAAACTTTAAATATGTAACAGCAATATAATTAAAAAAAACTAATGCTTCAAGAGACATTTGAAGTGGAACTAATTAAAAGTCATATCATTCAATTTTCACAAGAGACATTAAATGTAGAACAAAATCTTAACAGCAACTTGTCAAGGAGCACTCTCATAGCACTTACACAACTTAATTATGCATTAATGACTGAATTTGAACAGCAGAAGCCTGCTGAAGGTTGAAGTCAGTTACTTGAAAGATTGTGACAGGATTCACATTGCTGATCAGAATGATTTTGCCTAGGATTCATATAAACGGTTACTTCTTAATTAAAAGTCCTTGAAATCAGTCTTTGCTTGATTTTACCTGAAATCTGAGCCTTTTCTTTTTCCTCGATCTGGGATGCCTGGGTCCGGACACATGTTGTGTCCCTGTGCAACACCCATCTGAGACACTAATGAGAAAAGACAGAGATATGAGAATCCACTGTGTTTAACAAAAGAAAATCTAAACAACATTGTTCGTTCTGAAAATGAATAATAGAGATCTACAATGGACCAAAATATTTTGAAAATCACAATGTGGTTAAATGCAATAACCAAATATCAGGAGCTGCAATTTTTGAATAAACATGTCATAAAGACAGATTGCTGTGCTACAGAGATGCCTTAGCGGACGGATCTCATTCTTCACACATCAGACGTCATGGAGTTTTTTTTTTCTTTTAAATGCAGAATTACCACTAGCAAGTGGACTCATATTACAAATGCAATAATAGTCATAAGAATCACATTATGATATTTTTTGCTTCTTGAGTTTATACATATGACTATACTTATAAAAAATGTGTGCATGTTTTTAGTCAAATGTTTCAGACAGTTTCCTGTCCGTCCGTCAACATGGACATGACACCATCATGCACTCTTGTACTTTCTTAGTGGGGTTTGCTAGAGTTTGGCTAGGGCTGTATGTGAAAGTCTTGACAAACAAGTTTCTCCTAAGCAAAATAACAAATCAGGTGAGTCATTGTAATGAGTTAGTTTACTGTTTACTTTGTGCTCTTTAGTTGTCACCAGCCACTTCTTGTCACTTTTTTATCACAGAACAAGAGACAAAGGCTGATAATTGAGATTTGAAAAGTCATAACAGCTATTGCAGCTCACCTTTACTCACATCAACTCATTTGGCATACACCTTGACTGTTTCCCTGCTTAACTTTTAAGTACATCTTATCCCAGAGCACAGTCTTGGTGCACTATGCAAGTGGACGGTAAAGAGCCAGAAGAGGTCAAATAAACTTGGCCAAGCGGGGAGCCCGTCTGATTGACTGTGACGGGTCAAAGGTCTGCGGGGCAAAAGCGATGTGACACCTGCTCATTGGCCAGGGTCCCAGTCTGAGGCAAGACAGCAAAAAATTTAAAACAAGGCTCACTGGTGTCAGCAGGACTTACTGCTGAATAAATAGCAGGGGAGGACGATTTTGACTAAGTCAGGAAAATGTGACCAGAACTGTCAGCCTAACTCCCAATTTTAAAGCAGATAATGCATTTTGTGTTATTCTTGCAAAACACTTTATAAGACCATGAAATCTGAAGAAGAGATTTTAAAAAATTCACTGGAAAATCAATATTTGATTTGACTGTGGCAGCAAATAGTGATGTGGGGATGAAGATCCAGTTTAGCGGTTCAGTTACTAAGGGATGGCTACTAAAGAGAACTTGATTAACCACTTGTTGAAGTTGAAAAAAATGTTTCATTTCACAGTTCCTGGGGAAAAAATTCAAAATGAATTCACAATTCAGTAAATTATTTATTTCTCACAAAAAGGATCGTCTATAATGTGCCTGTTTTTTTCAATCAGGGATCACAGTCAAACAAGTCAAATAAAATAAAACACTTGAGACAGACGAATGCAAAGTAGAAGAAGCTAAAAAGAAAATAAAAAGCACTTATGTTATGAAAAAAGAAGAAAAAAGTGATTTTTCTAAGACTTAAGGATTGAAAGCAAAAGATAAAGTGGGAGGTAGAAGTGGATAAAATGAATTGTAAATGGCCTTGAGGCAGGATTACCATTAATTCAGCTCTTTTTTCATTCAACAGGTTGTTCTTAAACCCTTCTACATCCATCTCTCTGTGCCACTCTTGTCAGGTGATTCATGCCTGTCAAGTTTTTAATGTTACAGATGTTCAAATAAAACCAGATGGGATAATGAAGAGTGAACCCGGGCTGATAGGGAGAGAGAACAAAAGGCAAGGAAGACTGATGTGGTAAAAAGAAAAACCAATGCAATTATTGCCATCCATTTGCTTTTACAACGGCATCTTGAGTGCAGACTGTATGTCCTTTGTGTCTGTACCTCTTACAACAGTCACCATACGCCCTGTTCTCTGGACAAGAGGTAAAAAGCATTCTTATGACTTTGAACAAGAGTCAAAATGGATGAAAAGCTGAATAAAAACTTTCTGGCATCTTCTCTGATATACTGTAGTTGTGCAGGCAGAAGCTGGCTCTGTTTGGTAAGTTTATTTCTTAAAAAGCCCATAACGGCACTGTGGACTCACACCACAACCAATGTTAGTCTGAGAAAAAGACGCTGCACAGGTGGGGAGTGAACATGTGACACAGTTGCCAGGGCAGCAGATTGATTTTGAGCCACTGGTTATATATCATATGATTTGGAATTCACTTGCACCAATTCATTTAATCTGAACGGCTGAGTCTCATGTGCACAAGTGATGAATGCACCATGTTTTCATTGTTCTCAACGGTTACATCTTTGTAACCACCCATTAGGAAATATCGCTTTGGCACATGTTAGTTGAGGTTCCTGAAGATGGATATCTATGATCTGTTTAGCGCAGTAGTTGCCATTATTTTGTTTCTCTAAATTAAGCAACAGCTTGATGACAATGCATGCCTACTCCTCTAGGAAGCAAAGCAAACTCTGCAGAGGTCAAGTTCAGCTTGGTAGCCAGAAAACCTATGGTGTGTCCACATGCATTTTTGTAAAGATGGTGGACGTCGCAGAAAGACTGCAGCCAGAGAGTAATCAACTTAAAACATTTCATAGGACAATTTTTCTTTTGACTGGTTAACAAAAACATCTACACTAACCCTCTGCATCTTATTGAAATTGGTTTTGGCCTGCTGTTCTGATTGATGTGCTTGTATGGCTTTTAAACAGATTAGAATCAGAATATTGTAAAGGTAGCTATTGTTAACATCTACATTTGTTCAGATTTGAAATGTCATGGTGGTATAATTAGAAGTACATAAACAGAAACTCTATTTGAGAAAGCTTTTCAAAAAGATGCCAAATTGGAGATGTGCTGCACATGGTCACACTGTGCCCAGTGATTATCAGTCCGCACTGGTATGATGAACTTTTCTTCAAATAAATGAAAGTCTGTCACTTACACACTGATATCTTGTGGTGGTTGTCTTTGCTAGGTAGCATCTTCACTCCTCTAGACTTAAGTTCAGTCATCTTCTTGACTGTGGAGGAAAAAAGCAATAAATAGCAATTTAACAAAAATAAAGTCATGCCCAAATAAGAAGATTACTTTACTGGCCCAAGTTTATGCAATCTTCATTGAACATATTGTATGTTTATTGTTGGTCCAAAAGAATACCCATTAGTTTGTGTAAAACCACGGAGTTCAACTATCTACATTTTCTTTGCAATTACAGAGAAAAGAAGGGTGCAGGAAAATTACATTAAGATGATTTATTGGCAAAAGAAGGCAGAGCATGTGAAACCAAAACTACCAATATCTATACAATAAAAGGATTGGGTTTACATTTTTTAATTTAAAGAGGATTGCAGAGAAAATATAAGACAAAATTAAGCCATCATAGCAAAGTACAAGGCTCATTTAAATGCATATTTATTCATCAGTTTCAAAACACCATCAGCATTGTCTGTGCACCCCTTCACACTCATTCTACTTAATTACTTTGACGGTTTCCGAAAATGCAGCTCTACTTGTTTTGCAGAAATGTGATTTTCATCTTTTGCTCAGTGCCAGCTGCATACTTATTCAAAGGGAATCTGAGTCATGTGTCAAAAAGTCTGTTTATTATGTGCCTGGAAGAAAAATCACAATACAGACACCCTTTAAGCTTTGTTACCACAATTAGAAAAAAAGGGAAAACAGTTATCATTAAATTAATTTCGAAGCTAAAATGTTATTATGTTTCTCAAAAGGGGAATTAAGCTATTAGGAGCAAAGTTCAATGGGTTGGGGTGTGCAGTGCCATATAAAGAAATTAAATTAAATAAAGCCAAAGATGATATTTAATCAACAGTCCTCTCATCACACCAACATGTAAATGCTGTGGAGTCATGGGAACTGTCATGAGAATAGCTTGTGGGGGTTGTAGAAGATGGAGTCATTCTTTAATCTAATTTAACTATTAGTATCTCATTTCTCCCTTATCTTCTACACATGTTTATCTAGCGCTGAACCTGTGAACCCACAGTCCCAACACCTTTTCTTTTCCACACTTTTCATCCCTTTCTCTTTCTTCCATATTTCACTTCCTCTTCTCTTGTGCCATTGTCTCTGAAATTTACAGCGGATGGCTGGAGGTGAGATCCATAAAGAACACCTTTTCTGTTGAGGAACTAATAATTTTTTCACACACAATCCTTCTCAAAGCTGACCTCTGAACCTCTAAGAGTAATGGGATGGAAAAATAGACACACTGCTGAGACAGAATTTTGCGTGTGAGGGTGTTTTTTTTTGTGTGTGTGTGTGTGTGTGTGTGAGCGGGTGTGTTTGTGTATTTGTGGCACTCTGGTAACGAGTCTATAAATCTTGTTAATTTTTTTTTTTTTTTGTAACCAGCATGATTATTCTGCCACAATATTGAAGTAATTTTACTTCCTGCCAGTACCGTTTCAAAAAGGGCAAAATCTTGAAACATGGCAGGTCATGATCATTTATGGAAATGTAAACTCATTTATGCTAGAAACAATATTAATTATTCACTCTCCCAAGCGGTTGTTATTCCTTTTCTTCTTTATTAGCCTCCATAATAATTGACGAGTTCCCTGTTCAGCTTTGACTTGACAGTTGTTCAAAATTAAAGGACCTGGGCTCTCATTAAGGTCAGTAATAAAATGTTCCTCTGAGAAGTGACAATGTGTTTTATTTCAGGGCTGCCAGTGACTGGTTTTCTCCTATTTCTTGCCTACAGGTGGAGAGTATATTGTGATTTTGACACTTTAACAAGAGTTTATTGGATCATCGTGTATATTAGGATTCTTGGGGGGGTTTAGGCATGGATCATGTATCATGGGAATACATCAAATATCTACTGAGGTTTCTATACAAAAGTAAATTTTGTACACAAAATGGTTGAGAAGTAGATGTGAAGGTGGTCTTTTATCAGTGACTGCTGTTTTAAAGTATTAAAAGCTCTCTTTATCTTACCTTGGTACTGGGCACTAAAGCCTCTCAACTTGTGGTTGCCATCAGAGGTGAAGTGCAGTCGAAGCCAGTTCTTGCTGCTAATTATGGGTGAGGGGAGGTTGGGACCAGTGAACCTACAGACACAGAGACAGAGAGAAGAGGGTCTTTGAATACTTGTTTGAGCATACTGAGCATTCTCTATGACTAAAAAGAAAAAGGCTAAAGCTAAGGTTAAAGGCCAAGTATGTTTCAATTCCAATGGATACACTTTCTTGGTACACTATTTTACCATATTTTTGATTAATTTGTCATAGCAAATAAGTTTAAAAGTTACTGATGTAAAGACTTTGCATCTATGACTGTCAAATCATTTCACTGCATACAGCCTAGGTGTTTTACAGCAATAATTATCACTGTTGCACAGCGCTGTGGAAAGGTGACCGGACTGCAAAATGGAGATGGAGAGAGAAAATAATATGGGTAGAAGAGAGGTGACAGGCCAGAGAAAACATCAGACTGTGTTCAAAGTTTGGGATCATTTCAAGCTAAAATCTAAAGGAAAACTCAGCACATTGTGTCTTGTGTGAAAGCAAACAACTGGGATAGAAAATTGTCAATGTTTCAGCATCACAGCAGAAGAATCTAAAAGAAGCCTCCACACAGAAGATCTGACACAAGTTAATATTAAAAACAGCATTTAATCTGGCCTAAATTAATTGCAAATCGAGGAGAAAACAAAAAAGGCATAATTTCGATGCAACTTCATGCAAAGAATCTTGCTTCAACTCTCCAGCCTGCTTTGTTTTCCTCCTACAATTTCTACAAAGCTAAGATGTAATATGGCACTTAAATGAATTAAGCCTTTAACCATAACAACCACCACATGTCTATTTTCTTAAAAGGAAAGTTAAATGCCCCTCTTTCTTTAAAAAAAAAGCTTATAATTTAGAGGACCTGTCATATTTTCTTGTTTGTTATTGCTCTTTAATAACGCAAATTTATTCGACCAATATATGGAACAGTCACTACAATATTCAATATACTAAAATAAACAATAGCTACAGCCTTAACCTGAGGTACAAAATGTTACTGCGATATGTATATTGTTTCTTACTGTATGCTGTAATGCAATTGAAGCAAACATTATTCTTCCTGTCACTGTTATATGAGCATAAAAAACAACTTCTCTATCATTTTTCATTCACTCTATCAACTGCTATTGTTTGTGCTTGCTTGTGCTTCTGTTTTGTGCCATTAAGCAATTATGCAATTCATCAGATTTCCAATAAAGTCAAGCCCAATGGCAGACAGTATATTACAGAGGCTGGCAGAACCTGCCAGTCTTCCCTGTGATTGTCTTGTTTGTTTATGGTAATTATACTAATGTTTCAAATTTAATGTGGCCATGACTTCAAGATGTTAGAAAGCTTCACCTCTAAGATCTATTAAAGGGAGGATTGGGTACTCAAGGCAAACTCTAATGTTAAGGACTCTTAACTAAACTGGAGCTCGATAAAAAGTGAGACTAAGACGACCAGCACTGGCATTTGCAAAGAAGGACGCTCCTTTTATTGCTTTGAGAAAGCAGCCATGATTTATACTTCACAAGCATTTATAGTGTCTCCTGATCTGTATGCTAATGAGGGCTGTAGCTTACCAAGCACTTCCTCAGTTGTTAAAGCCATTTGAGAATACAACATGTTTTATCTTGGACACACTAATAGACGCACACTCATACTTGCCCACATACATAGAGAAAATGCACTTATATGCTCAAGCACACATTCACATAAATGTGGAATCTCCTCCATAAACTTTATTTCCTCAGCTATGTCAACCTCATCTTCCCAGCTTATTGCCTCCTCTTTAGGAGATACCTACCCTCAACCAGCCCTTAATAATTCAACTAGTGTAAAAAAACAAAACCAAAAAAAAAAACAACAACACAAAAAAACAGGCATACAAAAAATAGTTAAAGCGAGGTAAAAATCGGATTAAATGGTTTTAAAAAAACTGAAAAGAGACTGAAAACAAGTTATGAGACATAAATTGCAGGCTAATAACTACCCTCTCCTTTGAATACAAAAACTTTTTTGCACTGATGCCATAGGGACAAAAGCATACAGCTTTAGCATTTGAAATGCAACTAAGAAAATAAAAGGGGTCTATTACGATTTTGGTCTTGTGAGGGCGATTGGTTAATATTGACTGCACTAAAGAGCTCTCTTGGGATCAATTACATTTCTGGTTACATTCAAAATTAGCTTTTATTTTGATGAAAACAGAACATCCTTTGTTTATAAAAGCATCCCTCAATGCAGTGGGGCCACAGGCTCACTGTGCAGTTGCTCAATTAAGTAGTTAAGCTAAGTTGGAGGTCAGACAAAAAAGTTGAATAGAGTTTAGAGGACAGTTTTAGAGAGCATAAAGGACAAACCACAAGGGAAAACTGAGACAACTACAGAATAAAAAAGAGAGATGGTACATTAAAAAGACAGTGATTAGTCTTTTTCTGTCACACAACAAGCAGACAGTAGGAACAGAGTTACAAAATCAATTTTATATCACCAAAGAAACTAAAATGTTTCTTCTGTCCCCTATGGCTGCTTTCAGCATGCAGCTGCTGTGGCTGACATCTCTCTACTTGTGAGTCAGAGATGCCAGTGAACTCAACCCTTGGTAAAGACATTTCAACTGAGGCGAGCTTTACTAATCAAACAGTTATGTTCAAGTCACAAAAGGTTAAGGTCATGTCAGGCATTCTATTGGGATCAACCCTGTCTTCTACTGAGGCAGTGCAGCTCCTTTTCATACTGAGTATTCTCATACTGATACGAACACAGGAGTGTTTCCACAGCATGAGGCCTTGTTTGTGTGAAGGTGAGTGTTGAATGCAGTGAGTGTGCAACATGTGTCATGTATTCACGTGCCCGAGAACTACTTGAGAGATATAGTCAAATTCAGAGACTACAGTGGCATGTTATGGGTCAACTTCTGAAATTTTTTAGAAGTTCTAACTTTACCACTGTTTGCTTGTGATCTCTTGGATTTTCATTTTATTTATGAACATTCCACAACTACCTCTGCCTTATGGCATGGCTGTTAAAGGTTCAAGGTAAGCAAGGTTAACCAAGAGAACTACATTAATTTTGCACATAAATATTTAATCACATATTCTCTTTCTTTTTTAACAACTCTTTCTAAATCTAAATATTATTTCACCAGGTAACAACTAAATTGATTATGTAATCCAGTTGTACATTTTTGCATCCTTGCAGCATGGTCTTGTGGCTGCATGGCACAAAGAAAATAAGTCAGAAATAAGAAGCCACGCCGTACGACAGTGACCTTGATATACAACAGCAAATGCAAGATTGACATGAGTCAGGAGATGCTTTAATACTAATACTTAAGGAAAAGGTAGAGATGAAGCACTGAGGGGTGGTGCTAGTAGTACGGAGAGTGCCAGAATCACTGTTGGCTCTCAGCGCATAGTCTAAAATCAGACAGCCTTAAATCCTATGTAGTAAATCTAATACTGATGAATTAAAGGTTATGATCCCCATAAGCCACATACACATGCAAAGGCCTTTAGTCAGCATAAGGAATTTGATTAAAAAAAAAAACTGGTCTGTTCACTCATGTTGACTTATTCCCCTTTTTGGTATCGGGATAAAAGAAAAGGGTGCTATGAATAAAATGGCAACATTAGCTAGAATCAACTTTCCTAACACACAACAAACAGACTGGAGACAGCCTTCACATTCTGATAAACAGGGCAGTGGCAGAGGACAAGCAACTGACGGGATTGCCATTAAGGATTAGGCTATTAATAAATATGGATTGAGGGATGAAGAGGCCAGTATAAATATCATTTTGACCCAACTCAACTCTGTTTATCCCCGTTTTACTGTCTGCCCCTGTTTTTGTG
This sequence comes from Acanthurus tractus, assembly GCA_029783725.1. Lineage (NCBI taxonomy): Eukaryota > Metazoa > Chordata > Actinopteri > Acanthuriformes > Acanthuridae > Acanthurus > Acanthurus tractus. Next base: position 2,664,662 of record JAQNCA010000009.1, read on the forward strand.
CTGAAACCAGGAAAGTTTTAGGGTGAAAGTGACCATTGGGAGCAACAGAAAAAGTCCTGAGCTGGCTGATGGAGGTCTCCTCAAGGTTGTTGTGGCTACTTCGATGGATCCTGTTCACCTCACCCTTTTTTTGCTCTCTCTGTCTGGCCCACCATATTAGATTTATAGGGAATTGTCTTGAGAGTGCAGTGCTAAATCAGTTTCCATTTCCCGGCCCCAAAGCTCCTCAGCCTGAGTCAGACTTTTGATGATTGTCCAAGAAGTGTATTTTAGGCAAGGCAAGGTGATGGAGACTGCCAGTGGTGTTCCTTACTAAGAAGAATGAGCTGTTAACTACAAACTGAAACACAGTTATTTCTTAAAAAAACAGCAAGGTCTTAATGCAGCTCTTTTTCTTCTGATTATATTTCATGTTATCAACTTTCATTAAGGACCTAAAATGACATCATGGCTACACAACTTTATACTGTTAACTTTACAAGTATCTGGAGTCAGACTTGATAATCCCTCTGACTTAGACTTGTCTTTTCACTGTCATATTATGAAGGTCTTAAGAATATGCAAGACCAGTTAAATCCATTTATGTAACACTAGCACAGGCATGCTTTCCATATTGATGTGACTCATTAAACTGTTAATGCCTTTCAGGGTTTTGAACAAAGGTCGTTGTCATCAGGCAATTCAGCAGCTCTTTCTTGTGAAACAGGTCTTTTTCCTGCTTTATATTCATCGTTTCATGTCATCTCCTTTCTGTTCAGGGGGCAAGGTGTCAATTACTCTATGCATAATCAACGATGGGCGGAGTTTAGGTGTCAAAGGTGACCAGCTCTACGTTAGGATCAAAATCACTCTTCTGCTCACTCATTCATTGTGATATAGCATCTGATGACCATATGTGTCCATGTGCAGGTGTTTGCATGCAGAGGGCCAATGGTCCATTCCAAACAAAGAACGTCCCTGTTAATTGCTGCTACTTAGGTAAATCAATCAGAGCTCTGTTCAGTATGCAGGTCCTGGTCTTTACAGCAGACTGGGGGTCACAATGACTTTAAAGCCCAAACTTTTAGCATTTAATGAGGCCACGTGAATTATAGTACAGGCGAGCCCAACCAGATGTACACAAAGGCAGGCGCACACATACACGCACACCAACTAACAAAGACTCACAGCAAATATGTATTAATAATTCTTGCTAACACAGACACACACATCCACAAACATGTATACACACATACATACCACATCCTTTGGAGGTAAATCTAATCAGTGTGGTAAACCCAGATTGGTAGTAATGAAGTGCTGGCAGTCAAGCTGTTGCTGTGACCTTCAAATATAAACCAAGAGCAGACATACACTGGAGGTTTAAATGACCCACCAGAGCCCCCTACTCTGAACAACAGAGACACTTAATTTCTTCAAACAGCCACCCAGGCAGTGAGAAACCATCAACCTCATTCGTTAAGGCCAAAGTATTAAGAGAGGCCTTCAGGGCACTTATGTCTCATGGGACTTTGCTGCACTGGACTGAAGCACTGAGCGCAGAACAAGACACTGCAGATAAAACCTCTGCTGGCCAAGCCAGTAAAAGTGCAGACCCATCAGAGCCAACATGCTTACTTTTCCTTAGACACCCTGGTCCAACAGAGCCAAAATGTCTGTTCCTCTTCTCTCAGCCCTCATGCATTATTCATGAACAGACCTCTGGCCCCATCTGAAAGCCTTGTTAAATCTTCTGAGGGATTCCTTTCTTCCTCTTCCCACAACTCATTTTCTTCCTTCACAGAACATATAATATGGACACTGATTGAAAGAAATTTCCTTTTGGCCCTCGTTTTTTCCCCTGTTCTTTTTTTGATTTCTTTAAACCTATCTTCATCTTTCTGCAACAGCACTTTTGTGTTGAAGTCATGTTCTTTTTTTTATATAAAAGTCTAAATACAGTGGGTGATATATCTCAGCTCAAACATGGGGAAAACCCTGTGGGTACAACGTCGATATAACTTTGCCATCATCTAACCAACAATAACCAATCATCAAACACACATGTCCTCCCCAACCTGAACTCAGATCTCAGTTTTAAAGACAGACAAATGTGAGGGTGGCAATGTTTTGAATGAGAAAATACTCTTAATTTTAGATGCCACGCATATTAAAACTAACCTAACCCTGCCATTCTGTTTTATGTCCTTCATCAAAGAGAAATGTAGCGTAGGTACAACAGAACAAGTCTTAAGCTGAATTAAGTGTAAACATTTCCTTACAAAAGACATAAAATTTACATCTGACAACATGTCACGTCTGTCAGGGACATGGGTATGATCCAGTCACAGTGACGATCTATCAGACTGACTGTAAGAGGGTTATGCAGATACCAACACCAAGGCTTTTAAGTAACATACTTCAAACCAGTAATTCATCAACAGAAGGTTGTTTTGAATAAATCTGTATGAAGACTCTTTTGCACCTTGACCTTTAAACTGCTAAAAATGCTACAATCATTTTTTGGATCTTTTGACAAGAAGCAAAAAGAGCATACAGACAAGCTAGAGAAAAAGTGTAAAATCATAAACCTGGAGCAGCTCAATTTGTGGAAGTAAAGAACTGACAGCCACTTGTTCTCCAATTGATTCTAGTCTTCAAGGTGGATGTGAGCAAAGTCACGGAGAGCGAAGCAAAAGGATTGAACTGCTGCTGAAATTACTAAGGGACAATGCTGATGAGGAAACCACACAGAGCCTAATGGCTGAGATTATTGAATGCCTGCCTTCAACAAACTGACCCATATAGGCAGAGATTGTTTATTTGACTTGATAAATCAAAAGGCAAATACAGATATTGTCTAACTAGCAGCTATTCTCTCTGTTTTTTCTCTTTTGTTTCTAATTTCTGTCGAACTACGGTGATTCTGGGGATGTGACGCTTTGCCTTCGTCACCAAGGAATGTTTCTGATGACACATACACACAGTCTAATACACACACACAATCCATCACAGCAAGGGAAAATAACGTGTGCACGTCTCACTAGGTGTAATCGTCTGCGGGCAGTATTGGATCTGTGGTTAACGGCAGGAAAACAAATGAGTTTCCAAGGTCACTCTTAAAAGCGGCAGTGATAATTGAGCCCTCCCTGTAGATCTATCAAACACAACAATAAACAAATGCCAATAATACCCTGGGGTCGATTACAGGGACATCATCCTTCTCTTCGACATGAAATCTGAGCTTGATAAAGTCCAAGAGAAAAGGGTGAGAAAGACAACAGAGACCATTTCAATGTGACGCTAAAAGTATGACAGGAGGAAGTAGTGAACACAAAGGTAAGGGAATTAAATAAGAGTGCCCTGACATGGATTGTTGCGGCTGATCAATGCTCAGTGATCTCTGGAAGCAGCATTGTCCTGTCAGTAGTATCTGTAGCATAATTAGAATGAAAGAAACCATAGTGAGTATTTTAAACAAAATATTCTTGAAGGTTGAAACATACTGTGACTGCATGCATATTTCCTAGAACCATCAAACTCACTGAATAACTCTGAGAGCAGAACGTCCATGTTAAACATGAGACTTTTGTACCTTAGCCGGCGATTGGCTGCATCAAAGCCAGTGACTGAAATGCAAGCACTACAAACTAGAGCTCATGTTAAACTGTGTCTATGTATCCTCCAATGACACAAAACAACCATGAATTTAAACAGTTAACAAGTACATCTCAGAATTGATTTCATATTGCCAATGTGGCCACAACAAGTGGAACTCCACCAACTTTCAGACACTTTAAAACGCAAAAGAGTCACCTCTCGCAATTATATTAAAAACTCAGGACTCAATATCAGATCGACTGACAGTTTGAGATGGACATCTATGCTTCCCTGGGCAATTTCTCCCTCTCCTGACTGTCCTCTGTCTTACTCAAACCCCTTGTGGTTTGAGTGGGTGAGCTGTTAGTTTTACAGAGTGAATCTGAGATGATGCAGTATGCGGGAAGACAGGTGAAACCACGCTAATGATATTGAACCTGGCAACACTGTCAAATCCCCCAAACACAGCCGGCACATTGGATTCCCTTGATACCAGAGCATCCTAAAATAACTACATTGTTTTGTTAGGAGAGAAGCATCCATGGTGTATTGCACGCATCTGTCTGTATTTATTTGTGTATGTGTGGGACAGCAGTTTGTGTCGGGATGTCCCTTTGTTTAAAATGAAGAGTGTTTAATGTCAGAGGCTTCAGTCACCTTGTGCTTACAAGACAGACAACTGTGTAAGCACATGAAAACACTCAAGAATCATCCTCTTCTTGTTTGAGGTAATAACTAGACAATATTCGGCTAATCAGGCTTTTTTTTAGCATCTGATACTTTAATCTGTCTCAACCAGTCTAGTGTTGATAAATTACATAACTTCTGATAAAGTATTACTTTAACATTTACTTACCTGAAGTGAATGCTGTCGGTTTCCCGGAAATGTCATATATAATTATTTTTTATTATTTTTGAGGTTCATGTGGCCATTAAATGCATGCATGATTTAATAGGAGCCCATTAGTAACAGCAACTTACTGGCATTCATAAAACTAAATGGCATAGGAACCCATGTTAATATACAATCTGCCTCTATGCACTTTTATAATGAAGGTGCTGAATAGTGCATGGTCAGAGACTTTCACTTTAAACAAAATGCCCAAAGGCTCCCAGTATTAAAGAGTTGTACAGTTCACAAAGGTCACAGTAAAGTATAAAGCAAGCTAATTAACTACAGATGGGAAAAAAATTACAAAGTAATAACAACCATTAGATTCCATCTAGGTTTATTTTTAAGAACAACTTGTGAAGATTTCAAGTGGTTACTCTTTATTTTTCCCAAATCTTTGCACATCAGTCTGCTTGAATCAGCCAAGAAAATAGCCTTGCAGAGGATTCATGATAGGGAGACATTTTATCACACCAAAGTGCTTGATAAAAACAACCAGTATGTCTATACTTGTACATCATTTTTTGATTCAATAGCTTCTAACCACACACTTCGGTTTTACTCTATATCACTCACTCCTAAAAACAGATACTGTTTTAGTTCTCACATTTCCTCCACTGGTCTCTTTATCTTTTTCTATTGTTAGCTACTAATGATTCCTTACTCAAATAAAACACACTGCTGTTACTGGCATCTTCTCAGATGGACTCTGAAGAGGCTCTCTGAACAAAAATAAGTAAGAATAAAACAATTTTCCTCTTGCTCTCAATGTTGCACCAACATTTTTGTCAAGTCCATTTCTTGTGCTTGCTTCTTTTCCAGGAATGCAATGCTCCCACACACACACACACAGAGGTGGGCAGAGGAGAGCAAGTAAGGTTGCGAGTATGCAGATCAGGTGGTGCAGTGCAGTTCTTGAATGCTTTTTGGCAAGACACTGTGCTCACATTACCACCTACCCAGACCATTTCTAATCACAAAAGCAAGCACATATAAAGCAATTTATATAGCTTTCACTGGTGGAAGCCACAAGGTGACCTCAAAAGCATGAGAACACTTTAGTGTTTGTTGCATTGAGTTTTTTTTTATTTTATTTTACTTAATACAAAATTTCCCTCAAATATGCATTATAAAATGCAGTGAAGGCAGGATGTGATTTGATGGCTTATTCCTAAAATGATGTTACAGACAATTGTCTGTAGAATATAAAATCTTTTCTTTTTAGTTGATTAAATCCTTGATGCTGTCATACAGGAGAAGGGGAAGTGCATGCTCATTTCAGAGCATTTTCATCAGAGGGATGCAGTGTGCATTATAGGTCATTATAACAATGCGCACCACTATTCATGGTCAGGAACTGCAATGTCCCTTAAAAGTGTATAATGTCCCTTAAAAAGGAACATTATACAAAGAAAGCCTTCCAACATTTCCTTGCCAAAAAGAAAATCTACCCCAAATTTGGCACTTGTTGCTGTATGTACTTCAGACTCTGCTTCCAACTACTTTTTGAGGATAAAACCTACTGTCTACTTGGTGAAATTTGCTTCTTCTAGCTCATTAAGAAAATGCTTTTAAATTGGATGAGAGGATGTGATTTGATCTCAGACTGATCATCCTTTTCAGTCTCTTTTCCAGTGCTATCCTGCACCAGCATCACAACAGAAGAAAACAGTCTTGTCTTGTCAGTTTTACAACATGGTAACACCTCAGAATCGGAAAATGGCACAGCTGTTTTTTATTAACACTTTTTGACTAAAATTGAAACATCTAACACTGAGATGAAAGAGATGAAATGGATAAATACTGTGCAATACACTAGCAACATTTAAATCAATGATTTTGCCACATATGGAATACCCACTTTTCTCACTTCTCGGCACCAATAAACTGAATACAGAGTCCTGTAAATGGCAAGATCTGTGAATAAAAGCCTTTTCTATTTATCAAATAATTCAACACAGATGACATAAAGACAAAAGACAGATGTTACACTGTAAAGACAATGTAGCAAAACAACAATACCTGAAATGCATGAGCAAATTCAAGCTACAGTTGGCTTTTACTTGCCTTGTAGTAAAATAAACAAAGATATAATAATTGTCAACTCTTAGTGTGATGGTCCTTCATCTTAGTAGCCTAATTGTCAATCACTTGAGTTCTCATTTCAGCATAATTGTAAGGACTCAAAAGAGCAAAAAACTAAAATAACAGGAAAGGAGATTTTGTTCATATTGCATCCCCCTAGCTGAATGTGTCCACTAGCTCTTTATTAATAACGCTTATTGCAACTTGAAGCTTGAGCTGAACAGGCGGATTGTTTCAAATTGTTAAGTGTTAGTGATTTCCCAATCCTGATTTTTGAGCCACATGTTTGGCTATCATTTGCATGAATTAATGAGCCACTCGGACAAGTTGGAAAAGGAGAGTGGATGATCCCCAGAAGGACATCTGTTGTCCCAGTTGCTCCCCTCTTTCATCTCATCCAGACTCGTCTGTCTCTTGTGGCATTGCCTATTCAGTGTCCTGCCATATTATAGCACATCTCTTTAGCTCTGTGTCTTCATACAGTGTAATACTTGAGTTGCTTCTCAATATTTTTCTGATCAAGTACTGTTTAACTAATCTTGTGAAGATTTATATGAGTTATAACGTTTTTCGTGACCAGAACATGGTAAATGTTAGAGAAAAAAATACTTTGTGGTGGGAAGAAGAGAGGAAGAAACAGAGTTCCAGGGTACGCAGGGAATGAGTCATCCAGGCACCAAGGGCTGCCAAAACTCAACCACAACCTTTATTTTCAGTGCGGCTTTTTCCTTATTGTCCCTGTTGCTGTCCACCCACGGTACTTATTCCCAGGAGCTCCACGTATTTGTTTCCTTTTAATTACTTTAAGGGTCGCTGACAAAGCCATTCTACTGTGCACCCATTTAAAGATTCTTTCTAGTTCATGAGCTGAAAAGTATGGGATGCAAAAAAAGACGGGGGGGGGGGCTTTCCTCCACTGCTACTTTTGCTGGCCCTTTGTCTTCCTTTGTTTGGCTTTCACAGTTTGTTTTTCAGAGATTAGCGTTGGTTCTCTCTCTTTTGCCATCACTCCCTGTAATCCATCCCTATGTCTTACTCAACTGCTCTTTGCCTACTTTTTGGGAAAATATTTAATGCAAATGTCTGCCACACTCAGTATTATCTGTTCTGTCTTTCTCTTTCTCAAACACAAAAATCAAAAAAGAAAAAAAGAAAGGAAATGGATGAGAAATTTAATGCCGGTAAACTGTGTGCCTGTTATATCCTACATTTAGGGGCATTAAATGATTTAGGGTAAGAAGTAGACAGGCATGCAGACAGTTGGGGGATGGATTGTTAAAGTTTAATCAGACAGGTGGACGAACAGAGCAAAGCAATCCCAAATCCAGATGGCAGGCGCTGTTGAGAGAGGGATGGTGAAATAAAAGTATTTAAACAACTATTGCGGGCTGGCAAGTGACTGAATTGTAAGCTTGAATGTACTTTTTCCCAAAAAAAAAAGGAGATGGGGATTATTGTTTGAATTGAGCTGATAAACTGATTAAAGTGTATACATACATTAAGACCTAAATGCAGGCAGGTGCTCTGAAGCGTGTTTAAAAACATCAACATGTGTGAACAAATGCAAGGATGAATTAAGAGGGATGTGTCCACAGACAGAGTCCAGATGTTCAATAAATTGTAGCAAAACAATCATTTCTCCATGTGGATTAATTATCATCCAAAATTTTTAGAAACATTCAAAAACATAAACCGAATATTCCCTCCTTTGCATAATTTTAGCTTAATTTTGGGCTTCAGTCTGCTCCTTCAACCAATACTCCTTCTCTGTGTTCCACTAAGTTTCAAACAGGCCAGGTAAAAATTAAGCCTTTAAGTTATCTGGGTAAAGTGGAAGTGTGCCAAATTCTCCTCCATTATACAGCACAGAGCAGAGATATTCACCCTCGCTGATGGAGCCCAATCTCTTCTTCCATTAGCCTTTATTGGTCTTCCAGTCGAAAACCATTTGAGGGAGATAACATGCACTCATATAGTCTTAATGGTTACATACTTTATTCAGTTTTAAAAGGTACTAAACCCTTTCATGTTTTTCTACTTTATTTTCTTTTATCACCTACTGCACAATGTCGGGAGAATGAAATTGCAGGTAAATATTGAAGTCATCAATCAAGTGAAGGAGGTGAAGGGATTGAGAACACCTTACAGGAGAAAAAAGACAGAGAAGAGAAGAGAAGAGAAGAGAAGAGAAGAGAAGAGAAGAGAAGAGAAGAGAAGAGAAGAGAAGAGAAGAGA
>JAQNCA010000009.1:2674395-2688937 GCA_029783725.1 Acanthurus tractus
GAGAAGAGAAGAGAAGAGAAGAGAAGAGAAGAGAAGAGAAGAGAAGAGAAGAGAAGAGAAGAGAAGAGAAGAGAAAAAGCTATCTCATATCCATCACCAATGACCATGACCGGCCACCTAGTTAAAACATATTGCTCCACTTGCTTCCTCCTGAATCAGCACTGACCTTTAACCCCTTCAATCCTCTCCATGATATATCACTGCCTGTGCACAATGCAGGTTGGTTATGATTCAAATGTTTGAAAGTACTCATTAACTATTTGAGTTTATATATGTTATACAAATCACAATCAAAATGAATTAAACTTTACACATCACACACACCAGATGTGTAAAGTTTAAGTGAGTGAGTGTGTGTCTCCAATGCAACAGAGCCTGAGTCTATAACAGCCTAGTGCTATTATTCTTTATCAGAGTGCTCTCAGGTGCTGTATAAATACAAAGAGGGGCTTCACCTACTTCACTGTCTCTGCTTTTAGATTATAAGCAGAGCAAGAAAAACAGGGCCTGTTGTTTTTGCTGTTCTTGACAGATTAAATATAGCTTTGCATGAGTTAACAGTATTTATTTCTACACAGAATTTAGACAAAAACTTAGATCATGGGTAACTTTGCCTCTTAGCAATATTTACTCATACATGTCATTTGCTTGTTTATTGGATCCATCTTCATCAGTCTTGTGACAAAATAAACGAAGTTCAGCTGAGGACAGTTATGTAATTCCCAACCGTGCAGTGATTCAATGCAGAAAATGGTGCAAAGTCAGCCTTAAATCCTGCCTTCTGCTGTCATCCCCTTTTTTTGAATAAACATGAATTACAGTACCCAGAGATAAACACAAAACACTTGACAACATATTAGTAGCACTATTCTTAAGAGGTAAACATAAGGGGTTTATGCAAAGTAAAATCCAAGTTGACCTTAGATGCATGCACACACACACATGTCCAAGGAAGACACTGAAGTTGCTGCAGTATATAGGCAGACACACCGTCTACATTCCATCACTGTGTGGATTGATGAGGCCTTAATAGCCCATGTCATTAGGCTGGGTGGCCACTGACTAGACTGCAAAACCCTGGAGATTCTTCCATAATAATATACTGTAGGCCAAAATAAAAAGACATTAGACGTAGAGTGAGTCCAGCATGCTGACTATATATAAGTGCTTTAGGGTTAGGGTTTTATCCCAAGCTCTGTCAATTTGGACAACCTAATTTAAATTTTAAGACAACAATATCAAACTTCACTTGTTCAATCTTGAACTGCATCTTTATCCAAAGGCGGCAAGCTGCTGACAGAATGACACTTAAAAAGGTGTAAACAGGCCTTCATCTCCTAATAATTACCCAAGAGTCATTAAAGTGGAAATACATAAATCATTCAGTGTAATACAGTGTGTGCATACATACACAATCTAATGAAATTCAGCATGCACACACACACACACACATGCACACACACACACAGTAATTTATTGACCAAAAACCCGGACAAGAAAGGCACACAAACACAGTCAGAGACACGCATTCAGACAAACACTCTCCATGGAGGTTCCATGTTAAATGACTAGTATTAATCACCTTTCTCTGTCTCCATGCTGATTATGAGCACATTTTTCAGCAGCAAGCCTGCCAATTGGAAGTGAGCAAGCCAGGCAGAACAAGGGATGGAGGAAAATGAGTGGAGTGGAAAAACACCGGAGGGAACAAAGTTAGGTTTTTCTTTTCTGTAACATTAAAACAAAGTTAATGCCTCTGTGGGTGGTAATAGCAAAGATTGTAATAAGAGCAGCTGTTCAAATATAGCTTCATTACTTTCAGCAACCCACAACAACCATGTGGCCCTCAGCAACACTTGCCTTTGAACGCTCTGGCATTAAGATGAAGCCTAACTTCTTCTGCCCTACAGAAAATATCCAGACATGAAGTACATTTCTTCCTCTTCCAGCAAATTACAGAGTGTGGTCTAGACTTCTCCATATAAAGTCTCTTGAGGCAACTTATGTTATGATTTTGTAATAAATATAAACAAATAAAGCACTACTTCACTTGACAGCTCAGAAGGGTCTAAGGGTTTCTGGTTTGTATACGTCTCATCAAACCCTGCTCAATCAAAAATTCTTAGAATTCATATTTTCCAGTTTTGCATTTTGGCGTTGATGTTTTGTTTTTTGGTTTGTTTTTTTGCTTTTTTAAAGATTTCTTTTCAATACATTTTGGTGCAAATTGCAAATACCAAACACCATAAACATTTAAAGAAGAGTGTTGTTTCAATACAGCTAAAGAGAATGATATATGTTTTGCTAAGAAGTCCAGAAAAAGGAAAAAAATAAATGCTTAATGCTTTGGGAGGCCAATATTATCTAGAAACTTGAGGCAGCCATAAACAATCTTCTCTATAGCAGATGGTGGTAATGCAGCTGTTCAGCTGCACTTCAGAATGCAAAGTGATATTTAGAAGTAACATAAATGCAAACAGAGTCAATAGATAGACACAAACACAGACAAATGAGCAGAATCACTCTGGGAGCCTCAAAGTGAAACTTGCTTGAGTTGCAAATCAACTTGATTCAAAATGCAAGGTTATATGAAGTTTAAATGACTCTGCAAATACACAGAGATAAGAACAGACCTTACTGATGACAGTTCTGACTTCAACCTCCTGTGATATCTCGGCATTAGGTTAGTCTTTTGCTGTTATCCTTCTATTCAAAGCCTCAAAATCTGCTGCTGCCCATCCATTTATCTGTACATACACAATGCTCTACTATATACCATATGCACAGGCACGCACTGCATATCCAAACATGCAGACATTCACATGCACGTACAGGTACAGCTGTAGTTGTTTGCACTAGTGTTTGGTGACAGATGTCTGCCTGCTGTGCACCACATCACTATAATTCAACTCTCATCACAAAGACTTATCTTATTTTGCAGCAAGCTCTTAAGTCATCATAGCACTCATCTGCTAAACAAACTATTTGTCTCTCTTTAAAATTCAAAATTGTAAGCACCATAACATGAATGACAGCAGTGACATCAATTAACTGGGACAGGAGCAACCTAATGGCAGCACAAAGGCAGTGCTGTTGTTAATTTCTCTCTCATTAATATTGGAGCCTGAAGCATGGAGCACTTAACAAGGAGAGAATAGATTGGGAATTGGATGTATTGATAGATTGGCCTTGATGGTTACTAAATCAGTATTCACTATACAACCCAGAAAAAACAAAACAAAACAAAACAAAATGTACTTTAAAATAGGAGGCAAGACAGTAATGTTTAGCAGAATGATAACTAAGAATTCTACAGCTATATTTGAGCTTCTCTGTATGAGTCATGCACTGGAGCCTGCACCATAACCTGTACTTGTCTACTGTTGTGTCACCCCTGACAGCTGAGAGTTGAATGAAATGCAAAAGCAAAAACCAGGTCAACAACAAGTTTTTTTTTTTTTTTCCTGCAAGCTCTTTTATCTGCTGGCTTAAAAGAGACAAGTAATTAAAACTAAAGGTATTGTATGGAGGCATGACAACATGACAAATAAATTACACACTGATCTGCCTCATCAGTATTTGAAGACTTGTTAGGGTTTGGTTTCCCTGGTTCATGGGTTAATTATACACACACACACACACATATATATATATATATATGCCATTTCCCTCTAATGATCTAATCTATATATATATATATATATATATATATATATATATATATATACACATATCTTTCCTGTATTCGATACCTCTGGGCCATCAGTGCATCAAAGACTTGGTATGTCTCAGTCTTTCCATGGTGAATGTGATTACAGTTGCCGTGACAGAGACCTTGTGTAAGCTGTCAATCAGCATCAGTCTTTCTCTGACTGAAAGAGCCTGCAGTTACGCAGTCACGCGGGGTAAAGTACTGTATGTTGCTGTCCTGGGTAAGAGGAACAAGACCCTGAGGCAGAGCCTTGCTACTCTCTAGTGAAACAGGTGAAGGGCACCAAAAGATAATTAACAAAGACAAGGACATCAACATTTTGGCTGAACAAGGTCAATCCAGTAGAGTAGGTTTTTTTTCTGTTAATGCAATAATAATGATAGTCTCTAAATTGAAAATCCCCTCACTTGTGTTACAGTCCTTTTTCACCATAGGAACATAGGTTTTCTGGACAAAAAAGCATTTGTGGAGCAAAATATTCAAAGAAAATTTCAGCTTTATAAAAACACCTTTTCTGGTTAATTTGGGTCAAGTTCTATTTCTGCAGGAACTCTGGAAGTAATTTAAGTAATTACCTAAAAACATGCATGTATTTTGTGTGCAAAATCACACTAAAATCATGTCTAAGAGACGAAAAGAGAGGCTAAGAAAAGGGATTACATTCTATGGAGTTATCTGGCAGCAAATCATTCCAATATAGAATGCCTAAGATGGACCATATTTTGTCTTGTAACAAAGCACATAGACAAATAATATGAAAATGCCATTTTGTTTGTGTATTTGCTTGAACAAAGATAAGCAGACTGTATTTTATTACTTTAACCAATGCTGTGTCTGCATAGTCACATTCATGTTACATCACCATTCATGTTTCTGTGTGAAAACCAAAACAATCATTGTCATGAAGTTTGTCAACGATTGTTTTAGAAATAATTCATTTATCCAACAGGCCTGGACATCTCAAATCACATAATCATTCACATACACTGGGCATGCATATGCTGGTCTCGGCATGAAGCAGAGGGTTGGCTGTTGAGCTGAAGAGAGGATTATAGAAGAGGAACACAAAGAGCACAAACTGAGATGACATGGTGAACCTCCTGTTGTGGACAACAAGATCAGCAGCACTTGTGTTCAGTTATGAATGTTAAACTGATTGCCTGTAGTCAAGACTCATTGCAGATATATAAAGCTGCTCAAGAAAAAGGTCATGTTTTAAAATATCTTTTTTTGCTTCTCTAGACTGTAATGCAACCCAGGCAGGGTCAACAGCGTTTCCAAAAGTCTCTAAAGGAGTTCTAAAATGCTATAGTATGGATACAAGACGTAAGACAGATGTTCTGCCTTTTAGAATGAAAGCATAATGTGTAGATGCAGCTCAAATTATGTGACATAGAAGTAATATGCAAAGACTAATACTGCATTTTAACACCAAGTTTTAAGTTTGTTTTTTCAGGATAAAAGTCAAATCAGTGATATTTGTTGACATCAAGCTGTTTTAAAGAAAATCTGTCAGAACTGAAACATAAGAATTTATTTATGATTGCCTATCAGTAAGAGGGGGAAGCAAGTAGAGGTTAACTTAAAAGTCACAGATACTGTAGAATGTCTGAGAACTGAAATGAAGGTAAAATATGGAGAAAGACTGGGGTCATGTACAAAATTAGGTAAGATGTTCACGTAAAATTCTGTTTCCTCCTCCACCCTTTATTTACATTACTTACAAAGAAAACTCAATAACAACAAACAATCCCACTGGACCTAATTAGCAACAGTTAAATAAATGGTGTGACTTTAATGCCCTGCCCATGAGCACCCAAATATTTTCCTCTAAAAATATATCTTGTGTGTGTGTAGGTGGGTGTAAGAGTGCATGGATGTTCATATTCACACTTCCTCCATCATGGGATTTGCCACAGAGCTCCCTGAGCAGCAGTGTGTGCTTTATAATTACCCTTAAATTCAGAATTTCTGTGCCTGTTTAAAAGCACTGCAGAGAAAGGTGAATTCTATGAGTGACTATCACGCACTACCAATTTTTAGTTACAACTAATAAAGCTCAGTTTTTATAAGAACAATGCCCTTCTAAATTACTCTCTCCCATTTTTATCAGTCTGAATTCTGGAGTCATTTCCATACAGATTTTAAGTGACAGCCGGTAAAAACCAAGGACATGAATCTCCATTTCCAACATACTGCAATCAAAAGGCAACAAGTGATCTGGTTTTACCAGGTTGTTCTAGTTTGCTAATATTTGCCTTTATCTACCTAGTCAATATAACCACATGACTGATGATTATGGATCAAAATTCACATTGTGTGTGAGACCAAATTTAAATAAAAAAATAAGCCAGTATTTGATTTTCTCCATATGGCCCTGCCCTATATACAGCTTATTTATGGTATTGTAGATAACTTTTAATTTGCATTATTTGCAACTGTACTGTATACTTTCCACTTTATATAGTGGGCATGATAGTTTAAACCCTACATTTGCCATTTTGCTTTCATCAAATGTGGCCTTGGCTCAATACTGAGCAAACACCTGCACTTTAAAAATACATGCATTTTGTCTGTCTGATTCAGAAATGCAATTCAGAAAAGAACTGTCACAACCCCACTAGCTGGGTCCAGATTCATTCATCCTCTTTACCCAAATGCTATAATGATTTTATGTATAAATACCACACAGACGTAAGTAGAGCAAGAAAAGATTATTTCAAATTGGAAAACTAAAAAAAAAAAAAGAGGAAAGGGGGAATGTTGGCAACACTTGTTTGAAACAAGTACTGGCACCAGTGTGGGACTGACATTAGCTTGGCGCTTGTTCCAGCAGACCTCTGCCAGACCAGCAAAACATCAGTCAAAAATTCACTTTAACCCAGCCTGGCGCTATGTTTGCAAAAAAAAGAGCAAAAAACACACTAAATATACTTTTGTTCTGAGAGTTTTAGGTAAACCTGTGGAAGCCATTGATGTATGATGTGTGGTCCTGTCAGAGGATCTAAAATGGACCTTAATGTTGTTTTCTTATTTTTAAAATCTCAATGTACTTGCTCTCTCCCTCAAACAGAGTGCCATTTGAAAACAAATCAAGGTCTAAAAAATTACCCATATAATTAATAATTCTTATTTCACTTCAGGGTTTGCTGTTTTTTAAAAGTAGCCAAATCAATTAATTATTCATCTTGTTATTCAAGAGGTTTACATGTCTTTTAGATGGCAGTATATGAAAAGAGAGATTTTTTTCTGTGCAAAGTGTGCAAAATAGATAGCATGTTTAGTTTCAGAGTGTAGTGTAGTGTATTGTTGCTATGTAAACTATATATACATTCTATTTAACTAGATTACCATGTGAAATGTTTTCCTTCTTTAATTATGTGATTTCCTGCAGTATGATTAATTTTTCATCATCTCTAATCCAGTGTAATTCTTACAAGGAACATCAATTGCATGGCTCTGGGGAGTAATCTACAATTAGTATTTATATTCCACTGTGTGTACCCCACAAGACCTGGGTAAAACAGTTAAATGTTAATAATTGATAAACTCTGATTTGAATCTACTTGGGGAACACAATACTTATCGTTCACTACAGGGCTAAACTAGTGTTAAAAAGTAAGAAAAGTTTACTAAACCAACTTTGTAATACATTCTTGTGATTGTCCAATTCTCGGCTGATGCTATTCATATGGAAAATCTATTTAATCTGGTATTTATAGCACACAGTATGATGCAGGAAATGAAATGTAGCTGCACTAAGACCCTGATTTGGTCTCAAAACCCTGTACCCATTAAAACACTTCTTCTCCATCCTGTCTCCATGCTTTTCACTGATATAAACGACCTTTCAGTTTCTACTGCCCTCCTGTTTCTGTGGCTTCACACCCTCCACAGCTCATGCTCAGGCCTTGTTCTATGTCCTGCTCTCACCCCCTGCACATTGGTGCCAGTGTCTGCTCCTCGGCTGTTTCCCTTCTCTCTCCTTGCACCTTTGATGTCAGGACCACAGCTAAAGCCTGGGCTAATCTGCTGTGGGGTTTCCTGAGCCCTAACCAGGCCAGGGGTTGGAGCCAAGAACATGGCACAGGGGCAAACGGAGGGAAAGATAGAATAGCATGAGAGAAGAACACTGCAAAATATTTAATATAACACCCTTTAAATTTACTGTATATAAAATTCAAACTTTTCAATGCAAAATATAAAATATTCAAAAATAAAATTATAAATGTACCGATCTTTACATTGTACATCTTATATGCTAGACAAACAGGAAAGCAGCAAAGAAACACAAGAGAACACAGGAGAGCAGTGTGTCAGTAGTTATAGTCAAAGCCACAACTTATACAGTTTTTAGAAGCATTAATGAAGGTATAAATACATTAGAATGGCTTTCAGCAGGCCAATTAGGTATCCTGGAGGAAGACTTTGCTGTCAGGGGAAGCATTGTTATGAAAGATGGAGAAAAAGAGGAAAAAACAAGATGAGAATAGTATCTGCTGTAATGAACTGGGAAGGAAAGAAAGTCCAAAGAAAGACTGTCAGCTCAGCACACTGTATTCAAAAGGAAGAACGCTAGAGAGGAACTAAATGTATTAGCTTTGGTGTATCCCTCCAGTTCCCTCTTCATGGCTTCCACACCAAGAGGGAAATGGCAGAATAATCCCTCAGCAACACTATTTATCTGCCTTGCTCTAACGTACTATTTATAGCACATTAAAGGGGTGAAAATGCCTTTCTTTACCTCCGAAAAAAAAATACATATATGTGTGTATGTGTGTGTGGGTGTGTGTGCCTTTCACCTTTAAGGCTCTACTGACAGGATCATTTGTGTCAGTAACGGCAAATAAAATAAAGCAGCAGCTGTCTGAGTCAAGAATTACCTAGAAACTTATTCTATAAATTAAAACAATGCTTCATTTTATGCTTTATGAGAGAGGGTACATTTCAATTCAAACCTCAACACGTAGTCAGCAGAGCTAATACAGCGATTTTATCATCAAGCTTGCTTGTTCAAAGCTGAATCTTCTAAATTTTTAATGCATTCAGAAGGCTGAAGATGCAGTATTACTTATAATAAGCATACTTATAAGCTAAGAAGTTAGAATTAAAGTGAATCATAAAAGTGGACAGAAGCTGATCAGTTTCACTTTTACAGATATACTTCATGATACCCTCACATGCACATGAACATTAATTTACACCAGAGCATAAGTCAGACATACAGTACACGACATCAACCTGTACACACACAAAACCAAAAGATCAAACAAAGAACTCAGTCATTCAGTATCAAAGACAGAAAGCACATCAGCAACAGTAATTAACATGACAGAACAGTGTGAACAAACAGAGAGGGGATTTCATATTCGAGGGTACAATATGGAACCAGGCCTCAAGAGATGACCTCTCTGATTCCACACCATACTACACAAGCAAACAAAGTGATTTTATGCCCCTTTATGTTCACTTGCACTTATGCACAAAACAGCAATAACTGTGCATGTATTCAAATGTAGGCTATCTTTGAATTGAACTTCAATACAGTCTCTAAAGCTGGCCTTCTGTCAAACAACCAGCTGATTCATATCACCCAAGCAACCAACAGTGCACTAATTAGCCAGGCTAAGAAAAAACACACTGTTTTTTCCTGGTTCATTGGCCGCAGCACCTTCCATAATCCTCTGTTATCACACAGTTGGGGGGGAAAGTAAAGCTAATAACACTGTGATATTAGCAACACTGATCTGCGAGTGATAGAGTCAGGCAGTTCTAGCCGTTAATGCTGTCTGCAGGAGCCCCAGAATGGACTTATCCCACTTTTTTTTCTCTTCACACCTCCACACCTACCCCTCTAGTCAATGTTCTTTAATCAGACAATCTTATTAAAAAAAACAGCAACGGTGGCAGGAAGCCTCAGCACTGAAACAGACGGAAGGATGCAATGTCAGTAGCACATGTGGTACACATGTTGGTAGAGGATAATAGCCTGTGCTACAAGGATCACTAGAAAGAACCCTAAGTGTGTTGTTTACCTGTGTGTGTTTGAAAATGTTCAAACCTAGAGATATATGTAATTTTATTCAAAGTAACAAAATGTAATTTTTGATCAAATGTCCATGCTTTACTCCCTCTGGTTCCTAAAGTTCGAATGGAAAACAGCGGAACAATTATTGAAGTTGGTAAATGCAGCTAAGCTTAACATGAATAATACTTAAGCATATTACCTCACCCGGAAGCTTTTTTCATCTGCAATCACGGTCATTTAACGATGATCAAAATAAACTGCAAAGACAGAGTTCCCTTACATGATTAAAAATATACTGTTTCAAAATATGTTAATGTAATAAAATATGTAAATACAAAGCAGGGCTGTAAATTGACTTCTTTTGTACATAGCACTGGTGTGTACACTTGGTAACTGTGGACAGAGAGAAAAGTAAAAAAGAGGTCCCTTGATTGCCCGCATTTTTTATATATATACATATACATATACACACACACACACAAAAACAACTGTCTCTATCTCACACACACACACACAGTACAATACTACATCACATAAGTGTTATTGTGGTAATTTGATATACTGCACAGACTGATTTTTGCGTAGCTTCAGCAACATTTAGGCCTATGTTGCACTGCTCAGCCCTAAATAGACTGATTAACTGACCAACTAAAGAGAATACTGGTGCTGTGGTTACTGTTAAGTCATGTCATAAAATATGTCAATACAGTTAAAAAAAGAGTCAATATACCGTCCAGCTTGACATGAACAGTTTGTTAAAAGTACACTTTGATGCACCGGAGAGTTTTGTTACCACAGACAAATTATGGTGGAGCTTTGTCAGATGTATTTTTTTTTTTACCCATCTCTGTCTTAGCTTCTGTTTTATTCTGTCTATGGGGAAAGTGGTATTAAGAAAGATTGCATTGCTGTGGGATCAATATGATGCTGACACCTCTCTGGCACTCTTCAAAAATCTCTACCAAGCAAAAACCCACTTACAGAGGGGGTCTAATGGATCACATAACCACTTTATCACTTTAGCTTTGATTTAACCCCTGAAAAAACAACAGCCTTTTCTGCAAGGAGTGTGGTTGATTTTTCATCAAGAAATGAAAAAGAAAACATAAGACTCAGCTTTGATTTTATAGACAAATATATAAATATATACATAAGATTACAAAGTCCCAGAGGTCCCGGAAAAAAATCTTTGAGCACAAAAAATGCAGCTAAAATTATGCAAGATATGAAGTGTGCACCAGAAAATAATTTGTGAGCCTAGGTTATTGTATTTTCTTGACAGAACAAATAAATTTAATTCAATCAACTACTAGGGCGTCAAGTAGTTTACATACTTTTGGACTTGAAGAATATCTGCAACTGAAAAATGAGCCTAAAAATGTCATAAATCCAGTCACTGGTTGTCCCTTTATATTTTCTGACAGTGCGGCTAAGGCTTTTTATGGTGAGGGCCAACATTGCCTGTCACCCCTTGACTCCCCTTGTTTATTGATGCAGTTGAGGAGAGTTTTTATGGAGGCACACTGCTGTGTGTCTTGTTATTGGCGGTCGAGGCACATTCACCAAAGTTCACCATAAATACATTCAGGTTGGCCAACTATCACCTTACAGAAAAAGACAACCTCTCTCTGATGAATGGAGGGTTGGAGGGTTACTCCACCACTGCTCTTTACACACAAACACATTCAAAGTTGCACCAGGTGAAAAGTGAACACAAACTGGCTGTAAAAAGTCATACTTATACTCAGAGAAACACAATCTGTCCTGCTGTCGCAAAGAAGATTAAGATATATTACACTCCAAACCAGCGAGCATGACCTTGCTTTACCTCACCTTGCAGGTTCTCCCTGTCTTCCCTTCTGATTCTCCTCTTTTCTTCTTTCATTACTAGTCACATGAGCTTTCCAAACCTAATATACAAGGAAATTTTATGAATGATCATTAGTTTTGAGACCTGTAGAGGAAGACTGTGTGAGTAATATGTCCTCAAAGTTGAGAGTGAATCAGTCTGCTGCATAAAGCGTCTTTACCTTTCCCAGGAGTCTGGAATGAGTCAGCCTTCAGATTTGAAGAAACTCTGTTGCAACTTGACTATATGTCACTGTAAAACTCTTTTGTTCTGTCACTGTTTCCTGTGGTGGCTGTACTTCCAATACAGAATTACTTGTTTCAGGGATTGAGTAGAAACAAGTGAATTGTCTACAAACCACATACCATGCCCCCAGTATCAACATAACGGTGCTTGATTCAACAGAAGCAAGCAGATCTGCATTGGAAAGAGGGCAGATCATCTGATGCCCTTGGCTGATGTTGTCACATAAAATTACTTTTGAAGAACACTATATTTTCAGAACAGCAGCTTTGCATGTATGTGGATGAAAGTTGATGCCCTTTGTTCTTACATATGCAAGTTGCTTTGTGAAAAAGGGAGGTTAAAAACAGAGAATGGGGATGTGCTGTGGTTGAGCAATGACCCAGATCAGAAAGTGACATCTCCATCCGCTCTGGGGACACTCAGGGACAAGATGTTCTGCTGTTACTGCAGTATGGCCACACTCCAATGTCCACCTTAAAAGTGATTTGTTTAGCATCTACCTTTGTGTTTTTGATTTAATTAAAAAAAAAAAAAAAAGATGTATTAAGACAATTCAACTGAAGATTTAAAGGAATGCTTTTTTATAGCCATGTCGTTCTGTCTCTGTTTCAGGAAAGTTATCTTAAATCCTTTTATTGCTGTCCGGAATAGAAATATAGCCTTAGCTAATAGGCAAAGATGTGCGATTGGTGTCTGAGGGGCATGTAAAAATAGCTGGAAAAATAGCAGGAATGATCAGGTTTTAGCAAAGACTTGTGCCATACTGGACTTTCACCACTACAAAAAAAAGCTAACTGCTGACATCTCATCTTTTGAAAGGATTATTCTACAATAGGCATAAAAATTTAAACTTTCAGCCTGAACACAGGACTATGTATGATCTGTTGGAATTTTTTGCAGCACTGCAGCACCTCTTGTTAACATACACAACATTAAACAATCGGATGCAATGCAATTAAAGGTGTGTACTTCTTCAGTGCCCCACGTACACAATGTCCTCTGCAACAAACCACTGAATGTACTTTGTATTTGGCCAATTGATTTCATATGGTGCTTTATTTTCCTCTCAGAACTCTCTCTCTTCCTTTTGCTCTGTCTTGGTTAATTACTGTGATTGATTAACCAACTGGTCTGACATCCTTTACAGTCCCGTGAAGCTTAACATGCCACCCCAATCAAAATCTCAAAGACAGACTAAGAGAGGTCAAGGTCAAAGTTGTACAAATCCACTAAGAAAAAAACAGTGATGGTGACAAAGCAAGGCATTCAAAATCTATTTCCATACAGACTCTTTTCTCTTTTGATCACACCATAACAAAGAGCCTATGAAGCGAGCTTCTTTAGGTTAGCAGTACTTGACCCAGGAAGTGATATAAGGGATCAAAGCAAGCTGTGGGGTGAAGCATCAGTGGAAGCTGCAGTACAAACATGAGTGTGTCACTATTGTTTTCATAAAAGGGAAAGATGATGAAAGAGAAAGAAAAAAGAAAGAGAGACTTGTTGTGTTTGCGACTAAGAAGATGCTTAGAGTTAATCAACAGCTCCACAACTTGAAACAATATAATTAATTGAATAATATATACATGAGGAGAGAGAGCACTGTTAAGGAAAGAGGGAAGACGAAGAAGTGTCACCCCACACCTAAAAAGTTCAGAAATGAGAAGCCTCGGGGAAAGGAGGGATTCAAATTTGAGTCTTGATTCCTGTCTCCCATAGTTGAGTATTGATTAAGAAATGTAAAGGTTTAATTTCTATGTTAGTTATTAATGTGATGGCAACGTAACTCAAAGACAAACTGAACTTGGAGGACGAAGCTACAGATGTACAATCTACAGTGCAAGCACACAAGAAC
This sequence comes from Acanthurus tractus, assembly GCA_029783725.1. Taxonomy (NCBI): domain Eukaryota; kingdom Metazoa; phylum Chordata; class Actinopteri; order Acanthuriformes; family Acanthuridae; genus Acanthurus; species Acanthurus tractus. The sequence continues at coordinate 2,688,083 of JAQNCA010000009.1, forward strand.
TACCTAGAAACTTTCAATACTTTCATCAATTCAATCAACTGAATTGATATAGTTTTTCAAGCAAAACAAGAACCCAAGCAAAAAAAATGAACAAAGTAATGAGCTTCCAAAGAATTCATAACCCTATAATTAAGAACGCGGGAGACCTGTAGATCAAAAGAAAAACAGTAAAAATACTTGGATTTGGAGCATTATTCACAATTACATTTTCTACTCTTCCTAAATATATTGCAGCACAACAACAACTGAGATATGACATTCCATTCCTTCAGTGTCAAAGTTCTCCCATCAGGACAAGATAATATGCATAAATTAATCAATGCATAAAGGAAATCATGTATTTAAAAACATCCTGTAGGCCTAAGCACCAACTTGCCTGACTTCAAATATGTCCTTGTGTTCAAATCAGAGGCCATTAATGCATCTGTGGGACTGTTAAAAGCAACAGATTGGATCCCACTGGTGCAATGCTTAGTAAACACAACTAAAGAGACACCCAGTCAGGGCACCATGATCTGGGTCATTACCTCTAACCTCTGTGTGTTCTCTGGTCTCAACGGGGTGGCTGGGTGAGTTAACACATGAACAGACATGCTTATACAAACACATTACTATCCAGACTGCTTGACTCTGGGGAGTTGGTTTATAGGTTAGACTCAATAGTGCCTAGTGAACTGCTGCACCTGCTGTTTATTAACAAGACATAGATAATCAATGACAATTAATGATGTGCAATAAGTTAGACATTTTAACTAAAACAGGCCTTAACTTGAAGATAAACAGGCACACACACACACACACACACACACACACACACACACACACACACACACACACACACACACACACACACAC
>JAQNCA010000009.1:2710158-2721301 GCA_029783725.1 Acanthurus tractus
GCAGAGTTGATGTAAATCATAAAAAACTTTTTTTCCAAAGTACTGATCATGACTTCAAAAGCATATCCACCTATGATGTGTTGATTTCTTTTATGAGGTTGATCCTGACATCTGACACCTTTTTTGGTTTTTACTACATTTAGTATCCTGTGCTGTACAAATAGAGCAACACAACTTGGTCTCATACTGTTCCTAGTTTGACTGATAACTGAGTAAGAAAAAAGATGGTGACATGTTCAGTCAAAACATTCAAATCTAGACCCAGCAAATCATAAAGAGTTAAAAACAAAGTTAAACAGACAAGACTGTGAGAGAAGAGAAGACCAACAACGGAGTATTAACAAGCAGCAATAACTGAAAATGAGGTGTATTTTGACTGAAAAATATCAGGACTTCCAGCGCACAAAGTACTTTGCAGCTCCTTGTATCTTCACTAACCTTTAGGCCAGTGTTCGCAAAAAGGATCAACCTAAAGAGAAAACACAGGCCAGTGTTCTGTCCAAGGGGCCCAATGAGCCACAGAGCCTCAAGAATGATTTACTGGTGAGGCTGCAATTACCAGTAAATTATAGAATATAGTACTGTGTAAATACAAACAGCTTTCAAAAAGTCATAAGGACCATTTCTAATATTTGCTCAAAAATCTTTTTTCTAGTAATAAAAAACAAGTAACTTGATCTCTGAAAACATGTTGACATTTTTGGGGGGCAGGAATATTGTCTATTTGCTATAACTGACTCAGAAAAAATAAGAATCGCTCTGATTCTTCTTTATGGTCACAAGGTCAGTACAATTGTTTGAGTCTATAGAGCGAGTATCGAGTGCATAAATGTGAAGCATATTTACTCCATGCAGTTCTGTTTTTGGCTTGACATCAACCCACAGCAGTTTCTTATAGTGTGTACTCCGCTTCACCAGTTAAATCATTCTGTCATCCTTATTTCTTATGCTTGCAATCTCTTTAGACCAAGTGCCTGATCCGTCTGCATGACAGCTGGCAATACACTGCAGTTTATTTTGATAGCGTAGGAGCTTCAGTTTCCTTTGCTACCATATGAGAAAATACCAGGAGATGTAAACTAAAATAGCAAAAAATTACGAGCTGTGAAAGACAACTATGAAACACTTTGTTGGTAATATTGTGAATTCTGACAGAATTTCCAATATGAATGCAATATGAGTGTTCAACCTGCAATATAAGTGGTTTTACTGGTTCCATTTAGCTTATCTGTTGCATAAAAAAACAGTCTCTTTCACTAACACTGCAATTGTAATCAATAGCAATAATTATAGTGTGGTTGAGGTGAGTCACGCAATTAAAAAATTTCATTTCACCAATTTCCTTGGAGTACACTCTTCTCTTCTCGGTGTCACTTTCCCTGTCATCTTATTTTATATCACACTTTACTTTAGGCTTTATCTATAAGAAGCAGATTATGTAATCATCCTATCTGCATATTCTGTACTCCATTTTTAACCCAAACCCCTCAAGCACCAAAAGAAACAGGGTGACTTAATGTGAAAAACTTTCCTGGCATCCCTGTTTTCCTGTTTCCCTTCAAATCCCACTCTGTATTCCCCAAGCTATCTTCTTTTGATTCCAGACCTAGTCTAATGGTACAACTCCTTAAGGATGTACCATTCTATAGTCAATTTTCAGTTAATTCTTTATGTATCCTTACAACTTAAGGATCACATAGAAAAGATGATTATTTTAAAGCAGACACCAATGTCTTTGATCTAAGAAAGATTATGATCAAATACATAACTGAGACCCGTCAATATCCGATGAAACATGAACAATACTAAAAGAATCCATACAAATACCAGAAAGGAAAAGAAATTGCCATGTGCAGCAGTTAAAGGAAGTGGCATTTAGAGATGATCCCAGTAAATCCCATAAATAAACCATTTGATCACCTCATTGTCACCCAAAACATAGTGTGTTAGGAAGTCAAACACCAATACAAATTGAATATAAACAAAACAAGGCAGAATCCTATTCTTTACTCACTAAAAAGGAGTGAATTATTATTCCCATCTAATCTTATAGACTCAAAAACTCTTTTTGACAAAAGGCCTCAGCTTGTTCTCAGTCTTAACCTCATTACACTAAACAACATCTGTAAATTAAGACCACAAATAGAACACATAGCAATGCCAAATGATGGGTGAGAGACAAACACAAGGTTAAGCAAGAGCTTGTCAGGAACACACTGAGGCAGGCAGTGAGACACAATCATCAATGACAAAATCAACACATAGATAAACAAAAAAAAACAGTGACAACACATTTTCTTTGTGACTTGTGATATTTGTCTACTTATAAACAGTCCGCAAGGAAAGGTTTACTTCTCCATGACACCTCCCAGTTGTCTGTCTTCTGTACAGTAAACCAACCTAAAATGGTCTCTGCTGTATCTTAGTTGTCAGCAACAAAATGATGGAAATACGACTGAGTACAGCGATTCTCCAAAATCAAGAACTGGTCGCACTAACACTAACGGCCCATGTGATTTGGTTGAGTGAATGATTTGTATTGCTTTTGTGATTCTTTGTGTGTTTGGCCACATTGTTTTTGTCTTTTTTGTGTCAACATATGCTTAAGTATTTCTAATGATTCAGCCCTTGCAAAATATCACGCTATAAACTGAATTACTCATAGTTCAATACAGAACAATCAACAATCCTAAGTCTATTCAGTTATTGTGGTTTTCAGCTAATGCATCTATTGATGACATTTATTTACTTTGTGCACTGACAGTAGGGGTGTAAATCACCAATTTTACGACGATTCTTTGGACAACAGTACGATTATTTGGACAACGGTACGATATTTTAAAGTCTGTCAGGATTCAATTTCGATTCGATTTGATTCAGGGGCCTTCAGTCAATTTAAGACAATATTATATACACATTTAACACAGTCAGTTGCATTTTACCTAAAGCAAGAAAGAAAAACAAAGCAATTTTGATGTTGAAACAATTTTATTGCTGAAACGTTTCAGACATTTAAATGAAAATCATCCTTTTTAACAAAAAGTAAAAAGACCTGCGCTGTATTTATCTGTAAAGTGCCACATTTTTCATGTTATCAGTTAACATTGAGGGTCACTTATTGCTTTTACGAACATTACAAAAAAAATTACGCAATATAATACGTGCATTTGTTTCACCACCTTGTATTTACAAGGTTCTTCATAGGTGCTGTGCTCAATGGTTATTTAGAGGTATTAAACTCTGAATTTTTTACATCCTACAGAACAAAATTTTAGTGGAAAGAAGTCGGTCAGAGGTGTTGAGCAGGCAGCGGGATCTACAGCAATGCTAACGCTAGCATGATGGTTTAGGGTTAGGGTTACATAAATGCAAAGCAGCCCTAATGATGTATTATATTATTAGTTGCTTAATGATAAATGTAGGTTTATTAAATTCACTCATACTGAAGTCTTCAGGAAATACTCTTCAGGCTTATAAAAAGTTAAACTCCAATCAAACTAATTGAAAGAAGCAATGGAGAGAAACAAAAACCTGCAAGTGATATCTGACTCAAAAAAAGGATAATTATATACTGTCTGTCTGCATAACTTTTAACTTCAACAGCTGACTATTTTCTGGATCAATAAACTGTCACACCAATTTACCTGTGAGAGAGGAGAGTAAATCGGCCAGTAAATACCATACTGTCACAAACAATAGATGAGAAATGTAATATGGTATTGCCTGAAAGTTCTTGTGCATCTTCATAGTCACGGTATATCTGCGGCCTCCTTTGCCTCCCACCAGTTAGGTCTCTGTCACACCAACAAGGCACAGAGCCCCTGCCATGTCATCAATACAAATACCTCCTTTGATAGTTTTTTACCCCCTGTCTATCATTCAAGAATGAGTGAACATGGTATGAAAACATGCCAAAGCCTTCACATTTCAACTTCCATTTCTTGCCAGTCTGGCCTTCAATTACCCAAGCATAAATGGCAACTAATTTTCTCCAAGTAAAAAAATTGTTAGCCATGCTTACTCTTAGAACTTAGACTCTTGCATTGAGACATGGCGGTAAAAAAAGACAAATGCCATTTGGATTGGTGCTGGGTGGTATGACCAAAAATGTATATCACGGTATTATTCAAAATTATTGGTTTCACGGTATATGAAGGTATTTTCTTTTTTATGCACGACTGGGAAAAGTTGTGCCACCACAGGACCCGCAGCGCTACGTTTGCCACTTGCTGTTCCCAACGTATGCTACACACACACACACACCGGTATTGGGTTATTTGAAAAATTCATATCATAAAAAAAAAAAAAAAATACCGGTATTCGGTATGAACCGCTACACTGCCCAGCACTAATTTAGATTTAGAAGAAAAGAGCACACAGGTCACAAGAGTACTTCACAGTTTTCCACTTTGTGGTGCTTGCATGTCTTAAAAAAAACACTCTACAAAAGGAGTTTCATAACCTCAGATACACATGTGAACATACTGTACACACAATAACATGCACTCATACAAAATATTCTCTTGCAAATTTCTCCCTCATCCTCAGATCAAAAACAATGACACCCTAATCCAAGGACAATACAGGCACTAATCCACACAAAACAGGGATTGTACAAAGAGACAAACATGGGAGTGGGGAAGAAAAAGCTAGCTCGCTAACAAGCAAAGGAGGCTAAGCCTGATAAAAGATAGAGGCTGGGAGAGAGGGATCAAAACTTCTGTTTAGGGACAAGAAGACAGATGGAGCAGAAGTGAAAGCAGTAGAATGGAAATTTAAAAAAGAGAAAGAGGCAGAAGTTAAGTCCAAACAAACACTATCAAGACATGCAATTACTAGACGACAACAACAACAATTCTAATTTTGTAGTTTGTTCACTCCAAAGTAGTATCAAAGATAAAGTCCATAAACATCCCTATCTCAACATTAAGTCCCTTAAAATTTCAAACCATACTGAAGTTTGTAGTTTGACACTTAACAGGTGTTTTTACCTTTCTATGAGGGACTGAGGAGAAAAGTTCAAATACAACCCAGGCTAGCAAGATTAGGTACGTAAATTGAAAAGTCAATTAGAGGAAAATGAATACTGCTCTTTCACCAGCAGCAGTGGCGAGTGGAAGGAGAGGCCTGGGATTGATCAATCCCAAATTTCTCAGTGAGGGCAAAAAAGTTGGCTTCAAACTGTTAATATGGGGCAGGGGGGTAATTTAATTTAAAAAGGAAAAACAATGTTTAATAAAATAAAAATGTTGAAGCATGTTTGAAATGGAACTTTAATAAGCAGCAGCCAGTAAAATTCAAGACTGACCAACACATTTAAAAAAAAATGAATGGCTGCTTGCAGAGTCTTAGAAGCTTATGGCTTGCTGTTTTCTAATATGTGGCTGTTAAGTCAAGAAAAAAAATGGAACTAAAAGCCTTTACAGTACACACACACGCAAACTCACCCACACAACACACACATATATATACAGTAGGGTTGGGTACTGAAATTCGGTTCCAAGTGGGAACCCATAAAAAATATTTACTTTCAGTTCTGCTTATCTGTTCTTGGACGCACTTGTAACCTTTTTTACAATGGCTGCCTCTCTGCCAGGACCTGTCTGCCAGGAGTCAGGACCTGTCTGTTATGTACGGAAGCGCATTGCATTCACTGCATAATAAAAAATTGGAAACCTTATCTCGATCGTTTCTTTTCGTTTACCATTTTCTTAAAAGGTAAATGAATAAAGTTACTTTGGTTAAATAAACAGTTGACCTTCTATTTTTTTAATATTTTGGAATCAAAATAATGAATCGTTAGGAACCGGAATCGATGAGCAGAACCGGAATCGGAATCAGATTCATAAAAATCCTAATGATACCCATCCCTAATATACACAAACATAAAAAAGCTTTCTACCTGTCCAGTGTATGCATTCTTATTTACTTTACATACCACTTTACATAACACTACATAAGCATTTAAAAGTAGCCAGAATAATAAAATGTAAACTCCACAAAAGATTTAATAACTATCTTTATGGTCAATTTGTCAAACAACTGTCATCGTGTGCATAACATTATTTTGGAGCTGAGAACACAAGAACAGCACTAAATGTATTTCATTGCCATTTATTCTATAACAAGGCTCTGCAAGTTATAAAAAACTTGTCATTTAACAGGTTAACTCTCACTGTTATTGAAGTCACATCATACATAAAACTGGACAACCCTCATGGAAAAGAAGGCACAATTTCAAAAGGTGAACTATCACCCTTAGTTCCAGCTCACTGGATGATGGGGGTTGTCTCAGGCTGGATTTAATTACATCAAAGTCTACAATCCAGAGGGCTGAGCAGGTGACATTTACAAGAGGCCAACCAAGGCGCTTAATCACACTCTTTCATAAAGTGTCAGGATTAGTGTGCCAGGCTGATACCACACATAAACAGTGGAGAAATAACAACACTAGCAACCTTTTGGAAAAGTCAAACAAATCAGGTTAATGGGGATGCAGTGTTCTGGGTAACTTGTTATGCGGTCAAAACTCACTTACCAGGGGCTTTGTCAGAGGAGTAGTGAAAGCAGTTCGGGCTCCTGGTTCTTTTTAGGGAGATGAGCTCACTGACTAAAAAATGCATGGCTGTGGTGAGGGCTGAGCACTGTGCATGAGTAACAGTGCAGCAAATGTGCCGTGTGGAGTTCCTTGTGTTCATCTGACCTGCTTTTCGTGATGATAAGTCTCCAACAGAGTGGAGCAAGAAGATTGTCATAGCTTCATCCATTACCTCATGGTTCTGAGTCATCCTTGTCTTTTTATGCCTTACACAAAAATTTTATTTTTTATTTTTGCATTTTTTTGTATTCTTCTAACACTTCTCATGTCAAATGCGTAAAATGTGCTCTTAATGACTGCTATCATCATCTACAGGACATCTACAGGCTTAATCTGAAAGTAATTTTATTACTTTTACGGTGACATATCTATATATCTATTCCTATATTTATCTTTCTATTTTTATCTATGTATTTCTATTTTTTTCTCCATTTCCATAAAGTCTAGCATTCAATCTTCCTCTCAGTTCTCTCTGTTTCTAACTTTTCTCCACTAGTTGATGTCTTTTTTCCTGTATACGCCCCTCTCCTTCCTCCCAATCTCCCTCAATCCTTGTTAAGATGCAGTCAGTGTTGGCCCTGTCAGTGCAGAAACAGCAGGGAGTGCAGATGGCCCTTTACAGAAGCCAAAATAAAGACAGGCATGTAAGAAACACCTTAATGTTCACTCTTCCCAACTTCACAATAAACAATCTTGCATGTTTGTGCTTAAAAAAGTATATAACAATTGACTTTCACACACTAGAATTCATAACACTGGCAGCACATACTGCCCACTGCCCTACTATTCATCTCAGTCTGTCTGTCACCTTGTGCCACTCGCACATCTCCGTTTGTCCCTCACTGTGGGACAGGTTTTCTCTGTTGCAATCCACTAAGATGTGTTAAGCCCATTACAAAAATACACACTCTCATAAAAGTACAACACACATACATATACATGTGTATGCATGTGCTTGCCCCAGGCACGGGGTCAAGCATCCCCATACCACAGATCAACCTTTCCACTGAGATGTGTTTTGCACTGTGTTAAAAATATGTGTTGAAATCTCTCATTTAAATTTGAGTTCATTTATAAAAGGGCCTACACAGAACTAAAAATACAGCAGCAGGCTAAATATTAATTTTGATGCCTACAATGTACATCAAAGTTTTATACCACTAGATGCAGTTGTCTGCTAAATGAAAATCTCATTGAAGAGAGGATAAAACTTTTTTAATGTCATGACTTATAAACACAGCTTATGCAAAGCAACCACCCTGCCTTTCCAGCTACTCAGTAACCAAGTTTTACCAAACTGAGAAAAAAAGGGGGAGAAAAAAAAGCAGCACAAAAAGCAGCGGGTTATATTTCTATACACAGTTTGATCCCTGGTGAGAAATACTTGTGTGGTTGCCCATGCAGGCAGTTTTACTGGTGGAATCGAAGGACGTATGCACACAACTCTTGGGCTGCGCTTAGACACTTCAAACAAACCCACCAAAAGCCATGGGTTCACAGGGAGGATGACCTTTCTGAACATGCTCCACTGCATAGCAGCTGCATCATGCTATGTTTGAGTGGGCAATTCTGTGTCCACTTGTGTGAATGGGTGCGCTTGAATGTTTTCTGTGTGATGTATCTATGTGCCTGCGCACAGCTTTTGTGTGGGATTGTTGTTTTCCATCCCATATTTGTTGAGCAAAACAACAACTTGTCCTGACCGCAGACTAGACCCTGTCTTGCCGCCCATTCACCCGGAAAACAAATAGAAGGCAAGAAAGAATGAGGGTAGAGACCCAAAAAAATGAGTGTCTTGCAGCACAGTGCAGAGCAGACGTGCTTGGCAATGACTTGTAGGGCAATGGGAACTGTCAAGAGCTCTCTTAGCTCATGTCAGTTCTATAAAAAGAGTGAAAAGAAACAAAGAAAGTATGAAAATAATCCCAAATGTTCAGATTTTGGAATTCAGTATCAAATATTGCCATAATTGAAGCAGGGAATGAGACAGCTGGAAAGACTTCAACATCACATCACTCTCTTAAACACACTCCACTAGTCATTTTCAAATTAAGGAAAATGAAAAGCATGGTTACACGACAATACACTGAGCTACAACTGATCCAAAGGAGCAGGTGCTTGAGTATGTAGAGTGTACACATTTTTTAAATTGTTTAGAGGTTAAAAGAGTAATAATAATAATAATAATAATAATAATAATAATAATAATAATAATAATAATACCACCAATAATAATTACAATAATTATGGAGAATACAAGAAGAGTAAAAATACTACTGCAACATGGGCCATAGGCACAAAATTTATTATCTTTTCTTAAGAGTTGTTCCTTGTGCATTGGAGCACTGATTCCGATTGTGTTTGTGAAAGTCTTTGTGTATGCCAGATATAGTTTTCTGCGTGTGTGTAGGATTGTGCATGCGTGTGTATTAATGTAAATATATGTGTGTGGGTATGAGCCAAAGCAGTCTTAATAAGGCTGACGGAGAACTGCCACACAACAATCAGCTATTAATTAAGTGTCAGAAGCATTTAACAGTCAGACTTGCTGGCAGCTGACTCCCATGCTAAATACTAATAACAGTTACAATCTGCCAGAATTGAAGCTTTCCTGACCCAGACATGCCAGACAGCCCACATATTCCAAGAAAAAATAGTAGATATAGTCAGTAAAATTACAGCCATAATAGCTGAGCTTCAATTAAACATGGATTTTGTTCAGGTTTCTGAACCCCATTCTAAAAGGAAGCACTTATTCCTGGCATCGTCCCTTTATAGTATATCTGACCATGACTCTGGCGTTCTCCTCAGAGAAAAAGTTGCATCATGTGAGGAAATATATCTAATAAACATATAGAAATATACTGTTGCCACAAACAGTATTTCAGTTTTCTTTCTCAAAGTAGAACAGTATTCTGCTGTTGTGAGGGCAGGTGTGCAATTGACAGTCCCTCCAGAGTTCTCAAGGTTTTCTGGCTATTGTGTCAAGAAATTACTGAGACTGCTTTAGTTTTTAAAAAAAAAATGTGTAGCACATTCCATCAATTGCAGCAACTGCAGTAACATTTTTAGGTTCAAAAGTTTTCCTGTCGCTGGTGTTTTATAGATAACCATAGCAGCAGCTGTGAAGGCTCAGAAAAATAAACAATACTGGCAGCAGGTTTAAATATGCTTTTCAAAGACATTGCTTTTTTTGCTGGAAGGCTTAATAAAAGGCTTGAAAGGTTGCAGTACTGAATTAATTCTCTGAGACAATGAGGGGAATTTGTTAAAAAAAAAAAAATACTAACAAGGCATTGGTTTAGCCTTGTATAGGGCAGCAAAATATAGGATCAAGAGGTTTGGAACATGGTTAGTCACTGAGGACATGGCAGTGCTCACAGGAAAACACACTTATCAGTTTTGCTTGCAGGGAGTACAGTTGAGGATTTCACCCATATGGTTTCATGGAAAACACAGTGCTGAGTCACTGCTTGTGGGAGCGCAGACATCAATAAACAAAAACCGAATCTTAATACGCCTGCAAATACACAGAAAATGAACTCTGGCCAAGTCTGGAGGCATCTACAGAGTCCTCAATAGTAGGTTTCTCTTCAAGGTTCATTATCAGCTGAACCCATTAATTTTTATTTTCACTCAAATTTAGTGATGGACATATGCTTCTAAAACAACAGCCTTCTTTGGAGTTTTTTAGGGCTTTATGATTTCTGTGATGCAGAAAACACACATATAATCGAATTCCACAGAATTCCACAAAAATTGCTAAAAGGTCAAAGCTCTTTTAAAAATCAGGGTTTCCTGAATAGAGAGAAAGTGAGCCTGGGGGGGGGGGGGGGTACTCATCATTTCAACTAGCTTTCAGAAGTGCAACTACATTACCAGATGCAGAATGACAGTTCGTTTAAGACTTTGTGGCGGGAACCACAGTCAGATATGCCACTGAAAAAAACAACAAATCAAATTAAGGAGGGACAAAAACCTTATTGACCCCTACATCTCATTTTATGGGTATAAGCATCAATTAAAAATTTGTAAAAGAAAACTTTCTCATCCATGAACAGCTTTAAACACCTTTTATCAGAGGGGGCAAAAGTATGGAGACCTGGGGACATAATGACTGCTAAATGCTGGTAGAGGCCTCGAAATCCTTAAATTTTTCTCAGGCTACATGTTGATTCAGGATATAACTTTCATGAGCAGATAATTTACATTTAAGATTCAATGGGGCAATCACTATAGATGTCAGTACACTGAGTTGAAGGCTACAGGCAATTTCTACCTACACATACAAGTCCTCTTTTTTCATTTTTTTGTATTGATATCAAAGTCACCACATTATTAAGCCTCATTGGAAGCAGTCAAGCAAAAGTGAAAAATCAAGTTTAAAAATAAAGAGAGAAATACTGATTAGCGTGCAATGAGTGGCAGCAGCTGTCTTGTTTTCACAGCTGAGGAAAGACTGATTTCATATGCACATATGCATTAAAACATTTGTACATAAAGAAGCCCGCACACACGCACACCCTAACAAACACACACACACAC
>JAQNCA010000009.1:2739795-2750825 GCA_029783725.1 Acanthurus tractus
CACTTACTGCTCTCTCTCTCTCTATCTCTCTCATTGTGATCTCCAGTTTCTCCCTCGCTTCACAGAGGGATGCCACTAATAAACTCCAAAACAAGGTTGGGCAGAAGATCTGATTAGCCAGCAGGGCTAACAGGGACACAGTGACCGATGAAGCGCCCAATGCTATTTACTTTCTACCCGATGCTCTTCTTCTTTTATTCCTGTGGCAATGATGATCAAAGAGCAGCAGAGGGAAGGAGACAGCGAGGGAAAAGAGAGGGGAGGGATAGCAGGAGGAGGGGAGTGGGTTAGTGGTGGGTGCGTGTGTGTGTGTGTGTATGTAACTGAAGTACAGCACTGGTACTGATCTAGAATTAGCTGCAGGCTCTTAGAAACACTGATTTACTCTTATACTATTCAAGTTTCTTCAGTATACAGTCGATGGTCTCTACTTTATCCTCTTTCTGTCTGTAGATCTGAAGACATTAATGCACTTGATCTCTTCATTATGTCTTTTTTTCGGTATGGAGATCAGATTCATCTGCTCATTTTTAGTCTGTACTTTGTGTAGATTAATTAATTTGTTTGTGATGTAATTGGTGACAGGATGTGGAGTATTATTTCTCCTTTCCAACAACTAAGCACGTACATGTGCAACTGGTCATATGCAACAAGTGTCTAATTACATGCCAGGCAAATCCTTTTGACACACCTTGCATGCACGTGTGTATGTGTGTGAGCACGATATGTGTGCTTTTTCCATTATCACATTTCACAAGGTGTTTGGATAACTAGCAAGACTGCCATGCTCTGTGTCTCCCAGGGATGAACAAGAAAAAACAAAGGAAAGGGTGAAATCAAGGAAGAAAAAACGTGACGGCAGCAACAGTGAGGAAAAAAAAACACAGCAGGCTCAACACAGAATGGAAAAATATGCCGGGGATTTGCCTAAGCCAGGAAACAAATGGTGCACAAGGAGAATGTCTGTGCATCACAGTCCCATAGATTACAGCTAAAAAGAATGTATTATGTATCTCTAGTTTTTGGGCATTTGCTAAGGGGAGAAAACACCAAAGGGTCCATGCCACCATATTCTTTTGTTGGATGTCTTTGTTTTGTTTTGTTGGTTTTTTTCTGTTTGTCTGTCTTTGTTCTGCAGTGAGAATCTGTGACAGCACAAAGAACCAAATGTTTTTGAAAATTAGTACTTTGATTGAGATCAGCCATAGAAATTATTTCACATTTACAACAATAGCAGTCAAAATGTCAGATCACATTTTTGCAAGTAAACTCTCAAGCCTTTTGCCAAAGCAATGCAGTTCATTTTCTCTGGATGTTTAGGTTGAGACCCATTTGTCAATGGCAGAAAATAAAAAATACACTATTTTGAGTCTTGACAAAAGTCTATTGCTGTGTCTGAAATTACATACTTTGCACTTTATAATTGTAATATTTGCTATTGTTCAACACACTCTTGTGTATATAAACAGTAGTAAGTATCTTTTTAGACTAAATAGTCAATGTGTATCTGAAATATTCCTGAGAGCCTCCTCGCCGGTTGGAGATGTGTAACTGTGGAAACCAGTGCCAGTAATGGAATAATATAAAGTATATTATACACCTGGACTAAATCCTGAGCCTTAATGACACTGTGCCAAAACTGACTTGGTGCTGTCTGCCATTGACAGTTAAGTTGTTGTTGTTGCTGATATTCATTCAATGCATTGTAGAATATCTTTGTCAGCATAGTGACCAGTGCAATACATACCTCATTATTTTCTCTGAAATAGTATGCACCTCACTTACCTCAGCGCCTGAGGTATAAAACTCTGGTTTAATATGAAAGTTAAGGTCCTCTATTAAAAATTTACAAGAGAATTTAAATATTTAGAGTTTTTAAAATGCTTCCATGTGCCTATTTTTTGTGGGAGTTGTGACTGAAGTGGTTAATAAGGCAATGAGTTTGTTGACATTTGTGTATCTTCCATTCAACCCACATTCAAGGAGCATTCACACTAAAAATTTATTTCCCACATTGGCAAGATTCATTCCAAAGATGAGCAAGACGTTTAGAAGTACATGCAAAGGTGACAGTGGTTGTGTTTCTCACAGTTGAGTACTTTGATGTGTTATTGATGTTTGATATTTCTGAAGTTTGTTAGTAGAAATTTATTGTTTATTTCACCCCATTTAGCTGTGACGAATTTGGCAGTAAAGACATAAACAGGAGGTGGGCAGCAAGTCTGCAGCTCGTCCTCCAATCGAGACTGAAATTTCTCAGCAAGTAGACGAGTCATCATTGCACCTGTGCGTTGCATGCTCAGCTTGATGTGTTTTTCTGTTTCTCCTGGATTGCTGCTTGCATGCATATTTTTGTTTGGGACATTTGGATTTCCTCTTAAAGAGGAAAACACTGTCAAAACCAGTGTTTTTCAACCGCTGTGCCGTGAGATATCGACATTGTCTGTGCTGTCTAGTGACTAGACAGCACAGACAGTGGACAATGGCATATTATTTGCAGATAATAATTAATTTGTTTTCAAAAAAACGTTTTTTAGAACAATTAGGTGAAATTGGATAATTTCCCACGGCACAGTGGTTGTAAAACACTGGTCTAAACCAGCCAAGTCACTGCAGGGCCCCACAAGGCGTTATGTGAAAGAATCCATGCAAAGCAACAAATGGGTTTTAGCTGTTTATCAGACAACCGGATATTTGAGTTTTCAAAGGGAGACATAATGAACAACATACATGACAGAACAAATCTAATTTTTTGAAACTGCTAGCATAAAAGGGAATGCATATATATGCTGTGGAAGCTGGAGAGCTCTTGTCAGTGTGATTTTTCAGATGTTGAAGGCTGCAGAGTTTATGATTTTATTTTAAGTGCTTGAGAGCATGCATATGATTTGTGCTCATCACAACTACTTATTTATGCATGAGAGCCAAGATTATGTATAAACAGCATAAGCATACTGCTTCTGAGTTTAGTTTAAAGCTTTGAACATGAAAAGTAAAACTTAACTATAAATCACAGTAGTAACTTTAGAAGAAATAGAAGAAATTTTCTAAGATAAACCAATAAAACTTAAGATTACATGTGCTGAGCTTTAAGCAACAGTCAGACAACTTTTTGGATTATGAACAAGAAAAATAAAAGCCACAGATGAACAACGATGTGCTAAAGAGACCAGAAATCCAAGGACCGGGAAGTTTAATGTCTAATTTCCAAACTTTTCCTGCAGAATGATTATTCTCCATTCTCCATCCTCCATTCAACTTCCTTATCCAAACTGTGAAAAATTGTCACAATAGACATCCTTTTATTTGATAATTTCTCTCTTTCACCAAAATTATAGATTGTCAAGTCATGTTTATCGCCATCTCTGAAAATTATAAATGCTGCTTTATAACATCTTATCAATCCTTAATTACTGGAAACAAAGAGAAGTCAAGCAAGCAGTGAAATAAATCAATGACAAGCCTGCATCCTTGCCTTCTCTCTCCCTTTCACAATGCTAAATCAAGACACGTTATGCATGTAAAACGGCTGCGCATGCGTTCTGTGGAGTTATACACTGCCTTAGGTACTGCAATTTGAAAATTGTGACTGACGTGATTTGCATAAGTTGTCATGCAAATCAACAAAATGAATTCCCTGCAGTGAGAAAAGCATAACACCCACCTTCCACCTTTCCTGCATCAGGTAGTGTTTATCAATTTATAACATGAAATAACTGGTTTTGTCTTCATTCCTGTCATATCATGTGCTATTACCCTGAACACTGAATACACTAAAAACCTGTCGAAATCATATATTTATGACAAATACGTGAATAGAAGTATTGAAAATGACAGTTGTGCTCATTTAGATTCTTTATACAGATCTATATAGGAAATTCTACATAGATCTGTATAGGAGACCTTGTGTTGACTGATAAAGGCATTATGCAAAGCTTAAAAAGACAAACTTAAGATATTTAAAGAAATGGAAGTTTTTTTATTTTATGACCTGTGGCTCAAGATATTTTCAAAAAGAGAGATTGCTACATATATAAATATTTTAGCAAATTCAGAACTGGCCTGGTCCACTTTAAAAATATGAGCAGTCTTCTTAAGTCTCTGTTGCTGTGCTTCCAATGACTAATCACATTTAAACAACATCTGCTTTTTGTCCTTCACACAACAGTTCATCACTTCATTTTTTAATCTATTTTCACATAATTAGCGAAATATCACATAAAAAGTCTTAATTTAGATTTATCCAATTTTTAACAGAATGCTTGACAAAGATTATCTATAAAATCAGAAATAAAGGTTTAAATTGATATTTTATGAACTTTGGCTTTACAAATAAAACATTCTTTTTGTACTTTTCAAGAATATTAGCACTCAACATGAGCGTAATTATACCACTTTTTTTATTGACCATGTAATCATGCCTGGAGATTAAAACTACATCCAAACTACATAAATACACCCCCTCCTACAAAAATAGGTGTTTCCTTCAACTCAAATTAGAATGCACCACAAGCAGAGAAAGACAAAAAAAAAGTGACAAGTTTTTTGAGGGCTGCACTGCACATTTAATCTTTTATCTCAGCGGTAAAACATTTCATTTCATGCCGCTGCTGAAGTGTAACCCGTTAAGAACATTGATAGGCCTGGGGACGGGAGATTGTCAATAGCAATACACACAATGAGTGATACACAGGATGCAGGGTATAAATTCACAGCCATCTAGTTGATTATTTCTCTAATCTGGGGTTACAGGGTCTAATAATTCTGCCTCGCAGGTGAGCAGATGTCATAAATCTGAACATCGTTTCACTTTTACCCAGCATGAGATGATGAAAAACAAACTATCACTCTTCCTCCTGTTTTTAGCAGACTGTCGTTAAAGCTGGCGTTGATAAGTGGCAGTCTCTCCATTAACAGCCCAGACTCAAAGGAGCCATAAATCCTGCAGTGTGTATGCGTATGTCTGCGTGTGTTTGTGTGTCGTTCTGTCAGTGCATCTGTTTTCAAGTGTGGGGGTGTGTGCTGGAAAAATCTACATATCTACATAGGGAGCATGTATTTTGTGTGAATAACATTCTCAATCATGACCTCCACAAACAAATAAGACCGCACAGCCTTAAGGCCATAATTCTTTCACACACACACTCTCTCACAGTTAAACACTCCTTCCTCTCCTCCTCATTTAGATAAGTTCTCCTGGCATGGGATGAACACACGTAAAGACACATGTGGAAGCAAACACACGTTGAACACGTGTTTGCCATAGCTTTCACATACTGGAATCAATTTCCAAAGTATGCGTTGTGAGAGATTGATGGCCGAAGCCTTCACTGAACAAGAATTATCACCATGGCAAATCTTCAGGCAGGAAGTGTCGTTTTTACGTCAGACACTCTAACCATGACCTGCAGACATCAGCTTTTAACAAGCCCGATACTCGTTCACACACATGAATGAGACATGGATGCACAGAAAAAACATCCTGAAGGAGATTAACCAAAGCCTTAATGACCCATGCTAGCATTCACAACTGTAATATAAAAAAACCCCTGTAGGTCATCTACAGAAATTAAAATAAGAAATTATTGCTGCTCCAATGTTTAGAATATTAAATAACACACAAAATAACCTCTTTTTATAGAGGCAGCAGGTATCATTAGAAAAAAATAGAGTTAGAAAATAATGCAGTTGGGTCAGCGGTTTCTATAAAAACAAAATTATTTTGTAACTAAAAGTGCAGCATAAGCTGGGGTTTAGTAAGGAATACAGCAGGAAATGATCTGTACATGCACATAAGATTTTGGTGCACACCTGCAGCTAACAATGTTTAAAATGATCAACTAGTCAGTTGATTTTTAAATGATCTTTGAAACAGTCACAGCTATTTTAATGCTGACAATACACCAGATAATTATGTGTAATGTCCAAGGTGGCATTCATATTTATAGTAACAAACTACCAAAGAAACTACCAAGAAATATTACCTGAGCTCTTCTTGAATCTTCTGCTAATTTTTTTAGTTTTTCAGCAAAACTGCCAGAAGGCTACCTGCTCAGCAGAGGTGAACGTAATAATTATGGAACTTTTATCAGCAAACAAACCTAAACACAGGTTTGAAATGAGGAAAAAAGTCGCTCCATATCTGCTTCAGTAATGCGACTCTCTATTGCCTCTATACTTTATACTCTCTATTTCAACTTAAAAGGATAGATAAAGATAAGTCAGCGTTGAATTCACTACTTGTTTCTGCTGCCCCAAATGGGCAAATAAACCATTTATTCTGTTTATAAAACTGTCAAATGTTGGGAAGTGAGCAACAACAGCAAATTTTTACTTTTGTCTCACAAAAGTCTATAATCAACAGACAATAATCTCACAGTTAAACAGAGAAAACAGAGAAAATCAACATATCCTTCAGTCACAGAGTCTGTGACCAGATAATGTCTCGCATCTTAAGTTGAATTTCAACAACAATAGTCAAAACATTGCTTTTAACTAACTTCCATTATTAACTGACAACATTAATAAAAGTCGAAAAATTGCCTGAGCCACATTCCTGTGTCTATTTTATGTTACTCAAAGGATTAACGGGCCAGTTAGACAGTCATCCCAACATTTGGGTTTAATCCTTTGCAGTCTCCTTACCCGCTCTGTTTTTAGATAGGAGATTCAAGCTCAAATAAAAACTTTGAAGAACAAGCGGCGGTATGATAACGTGTGCATAATATGTTTTCACTCTTATGCAAATATTGTAAAATCACTTTTGCTCTCAATTTCTTGCCAGAAAGCAGAAACGCCTGCGAAACCTTCTGTGTCTGAAAAATTACTGGGCTAACAGTTTTCCAGCTCGCTGCCATTTACTCTGTGCTTAAAAGTGTGTGTCTGGGTGTTTCTGTGTATGTGTGTGTGGGTGTGTGTTTGTGAGTGTGCTGTTCATCAAATTGTTATCTGTATTCCAATAAACCTTGATTTTGTTGACACTGAATCAGCTTGAAGGGATGGGCTGCACAGCCTGCATCCCTCTGTGTAAGCACAGTCTGAGCACACACACACACACACACACACACACACACCATCACGCACACATGCACTGCCTCTCTCTCTTTCTGCTCCACGCACACAAACACATCCACACTCATATTGTGACACCCCAACCTCTCAGCACTGAGGGCCGACTGTAGTGTTAATGCCACTCCCAGCACCATGCACTAGTGCTCCTTATTTAGGTCCTGTCGAGCCCGCAGGCTGAAAATCTGTCCTTTCCACGCCTCCTCCTCCTCTCTCACTCTCACTTCCTCTGCCTCTGCCAGACTGCCAGGCCTTAAGTCTCTCCGTTCCATCACTCCATCACTGAGAGGAAGGCGTGTGGAGAGAGAGATGCCTTCACACTCCCCAATTGCTTTCCCCTGTGCTGAAATGTACTCAGTGTTCTGCAATTGGCAGTTACAAGGTGAAATGTGACACAAAAGTGAGAGAAAGATTGCTTTTTACATGTACGAGTGACAGTGAGTGAGCTTGTGTGGGTTCAGTGTCTAGCTTAAGTTCAAGCTGGCAGTTGCTTTAGTCATGGAGGGCCTCTATGGACACTGTGCTTCAACACCACAGGCTGTGATTAACCCAGGACACCACGGTAACTGGTGTCTAAGAGGAGGTTCCATAACATTAACTTTACTGCAGATAAATGACCAGATAATCATTAAACTGGTGATTTGAATGAATAATTAAAATTTCATAAGCTATTGCTAGCGCTAACAATTTTGACAGGACAGACGGGCAGAATTGCAAGTAGGGGAAGTAAAAGGTTAAATTGAGGAACATTTTTTTTAAATTCTATTTTCGGGCTTTTTAGGCCTTTATTAGATAGGACAGCTGAAGAGTAGACAGGAAATGGGGCGAAGAGAGGGGGGAGGGACATGCAACATAGGGTCGGAGCTCGGACTCGAACTCGCAACCGCTGCGTGGAGGACTGAGCCTGCCGTACATGGGCTGCCCACGCTACCAACTGAGCTAAACGGTGGCCCAAATTAAGGAACATTTTTGAACCATATCCTGGATTTTGCAATATCAATTCAAGGATACTTTTAAAAAAATGATACAATGAAGGGTTAATTACCTAACCCTTCTCATAAGTTTTAGAATGTAAAATTAAATTGCTAAAACTAAATGCAGGCAAACCGTCAGATTCCGATGGAAAGTAACTGGGCTGCTTGGTGACTCAGTGGTTAGTATCACAGCTAGAGGTCCTTGGTTTAAGTTCTGCATTAGTTAAAGCCTTTTTTGTTGGAACTGGCATATTCTCTGTGTATACCGGTTTCAGTTTGTTGTCTGTCCAATGCTTCCCAGGGATGAGTTAAATGCAGACAAACATTGATGGAATGTGAGAACAAGGTGTTCTTCCAACTGTTTCATTTTCTAAGGCTACACCATTGTTGTGCACTAAGCACAACACAACACAGCTGGATCACTTTGAAAACTGTTCATTCAACAGATGCATCCAAGCCTACACCATCACAGAGTTAAAGGTCAGATGCTGCAAATCATTGTATTCATGCACTGAGCAAAGTAGCTGCACAATCATTCTTTTTGTTCAAACAATGAGCAAAAACGTGGATGTTGTGAAAGGACATTGTGAATCTCCTGAAAGTCTCCTGTTACAATGGTTTTGTAACAATTTCTGTGCTGTGTCACTGCAAGTCAATTGAACATCAATAATAGGTAGCAAAGCTGTTAAGGACGAGACATTTCAAGGTGACACTGAGTCATCATCAAATCATAAGAGAAATTGTCATCAGTTTTTAAGTAAATTTTATGATGTCGATTTGAAGATCAATTTCTTACATAAGTACAGGGTTTTTAGATGTTTTTTCTTGCCCAGCTTGGCATAAAAACAAGAAAATGAGAAACAGCAAAGGCCCATTTTAAAGTATTTAAACTAAACGATAAGCTTAACAAGTAGTCATGAAACTATGGTGCCGCCTTGTCTCAATGATCCAGATAAGTGAATAGGTTTTGATTTATATGCAGACTCAAATGTATCTGATGGTTGTGGGTTTTAGTTGAGCAGATTTTTCTGTTTGATATTGTACAGTCTTTTCTTTAAAAGGCTTCACTTCCTGTCTTTGTCTTTTATTGCCCTTTTTCTGTGTCATCTGTCTTTCATGAGTCAATCAGTCCCTTGTGTATTTAGTTCATGTGTTTCCCCTCTCTCAGTTGTCAGGTCATCGACGTTCGCTGCTTGTCTCTCTTGTCAGTATTCCTGCCTGAGTTCCTTGAGCTGAAACAGTTTGTTCTTACTTTAATTTTTTGTTTTTCTCTTTTGTTCTCAGATAAGACTCTGCCTGCTCTCTCAGTTTTTGTCTCCTGCTTGTCTTGCGTCTAGAATCAGCTTTATGTGATAAAGCTAGCCTTTTGTTTCTTTTACCTGCCTTCCTGGTTCACTGCATTTCAGTCCTCCTGAACTTTAAAAAAAAACACCAGTGTGTATTTTAAAGCTCAAAAAAAGTGTCCACTAAAAATAGAACTCAACTGCAAAACGGAAAAAGCATTTTAAATTTCAAGCAGGTGGATAGAATTAATCTTTACGATGATGTTTGAACTACTTAGATCAGATTTTACTGCAGTTCAAACTCTCCAATCTACAATCAATTGATAACTTCCACAACACAGGACGCATTTAACCACTTAACCACTCACTCATCAAAGCATCTCTGGAAATGAATGTTAAGTAAATAGCCATCAATATTAACAGCAGCTTGTGCTTGAGATTTGAAACACATCATATCAACTTTTTCAATGTCAAATAATTGAAACATCCAGTGAATTTTCTCTCAGCATCCCAGGTGTCAGCTGGGATCAGCAGTTTAATGAAGAGCTGCAGCAACAGACTGAGTCATATAAGCATTTCCTAAGGAGTGACTGTGACTCACAAAACACCCGCTGCAGGAGTGCACACACTCACAAACACGCAGCAAGGTGCCTGCATACCTCAGAACACAACCACACAAACATATATTTATACATCTCTGTAAATATAGCTGTGAAACTTTGACAGCAATGCATTCATAAAATGATAAATAAACTAATCTAAAGAAAAGTGACCGATTTGAAAGAAAAAAGAAAGAAATCAAATATAATCACTTGAACATGAAAAGAGTCACAGCATACACTTTTGATGACTACTTGAGATTAAAGGAAACATTCCGCGCTCTACAACCTATAGCGCGATATACATGAAAGCCTGATCAAATTCAGTGAACGCAGCATGCATGCAGGACACAAAATGGAAAAAAGGCAGCAGAGATAAGACATTAAAAAAATAGGTGAGAAGGAAATGAGGGGAGGTAGGGAGAAATTGGAGAAAGAGGAGCCAGAGAGATGGAAAGAAAATTACTTTTGACTGAAGCGAGAGATGAGAGCAAAAGGAGGGCTGAATTATCAAACGTGTATCTTTGTGTGGAAATGTGCTCATGAATGTGTGTGTGTGTGTGTGTGTGGCACAGGCAGGGATGAGTGTAAACATGCATGCGAGTACTGACAGGCATCTGTTGACTGGCGAGAGCTGCTTTTAGCCCGTTTCAAGCCTTCCCGAGCTAACTCATAGATGATGCTCAAAGCCTTACTTTTACACAATGCCTCCTTTGAGAGGAGAGGAACTCTGGTCAAAGACGACACAAGCAGAATCTGAAGGAGATCTGTGTTCCCTACAAACTCCTCAGCCCTGCGACTACTTCTGCATCTCTCTTATTTTGTATTTTTCTCTCTTTTCTAACCTCCCCCCCTTTTTTTTCCTCCTTCTTTCTCAAATTCATTTTCTTTCCCTTCACTTATTTTCAAAGCGCTAAGAGTGAGCGAGTGGAACGCTTTCTCCCCATCAGCCCGCTGGAGCATCAATATACAACAGAGCCCAGAGGTCCAAACAGGAGAAAGGCTGCGGAGAACAGCGCAACACCAATCCATAATGGATTTTCTTCTCTCTTTCATTCGCTTTCTGCGGGGAGAGGCAGTGGAGGCAACACTGGCACGGTATAAGA
>JAQNCA010000009.1:2750925-2766058 GCA_029783725.1 Acanthurus tractus
GGCACTACTGGCACAGAATAAGAGGCGTGCGAAGGGAAGGGAGGGGTGGGGGTGGGGCAAAGGACAGGTGAGAGAAGGAGAGGTTTTGATGGGGAGAAACAAAGAGGCCGACGGAGACTCGAAACAGTGTCAATAACAAAAAGCCCGTAAGAATATTCCTCTCATCTGTCTCTGGGGGGGGCTTGCGTAACATATGCTTTAAACTATTTGCAAGGCCGAGCTCCTAGCAGGAGGTGACAGGAATGAAGAAGCAGCTTTGGAGTAGCTTCAGCTGATCAGATGCAGAAACTGTCACAAATTAAGTCAGCCTGGAAGTGAGGGATTGCCAAGAGGTCTGATAGATATTAGGCTGCAAGCAATAATATCCCGAAATACATAATTACATCAGTGAAAAGCAGTTCTGAGGCAGTATTGATAATTGCAGCTAACATAAACAGAAGCCTGGCCCTTCAGACGGTGTTTCAGCCTAACAATATGTATTTCTTAAATCCCGCATGGTTGAAAATGTGTAAACTTACTGAGCATGAAACTCTGCAGACAGCCAATATTTCAGTTTGTGATGTTAGCACAAGGCAGCCCTTTCTGAGGCTGTTAAATTGACGGAGGATGAGACTGTTGATTCAGAAATTGTTTGTTTGAGTCTTCACACCCAAGTGAGCTCCATTTCATTTTGCTAGTAGCTCTGAAGCACAAAATGTTCCCAGAATCCCAGTAAATAACCTTGGATGCTGTCACAGTGTCCTAAGAGTCAGTCTTGTCTTAGTCACCAAAGGATTTGCTTCAACTGCCTCTGAATGCATCACTGATTACAGTCTTGATTATAGTTTTGCCTGTTTTCCAGTTTCCAGTCCACTACATCCATCAATACCTTCCACAGTCCAAAGACTCTATAAAGGACATTTTTGAATTAAATACAAAGTGGGCCTTATTTGAATTATTTTGGCCATCTGTTAATTAGCTACAGCAACATCGTGCTCACCACAGTTATTGCTGCGATCTGGGATGATGGTGACATCATTATAACAAAACCTGATGGTGCAAGAGATGATTGGTTGGACGAACAGACGGGTTGTAAACAAGAGTTTCGCCAGATTGGCTACCACTTCATATGGAGATAAAACTAAATTTGAGCAAGCCTGAAACGTCATTACACAGCCATTATTGTGTGAATACTTAACTATGGCAAGCATGGCTTCATTTTTACACCTTATAGTGTGCGAAGTGTGATGGACAGTTTGAAGTATTTTCTCTTCCATATATGTTTGGCTAACAAAGAGGTTTGTTTAAAACTGATGACCTGAGTGTACATGTTTCTTCGCTATCTACTTTTTTTTCTTTTTTTTGATCAATATCAGTGTTTTGACATCTCATCCCTTAACCACAACTGTTCTACCGGTGGAACACAGGTGCTAGCAGAACTTAAACAGAATTGCATTATTACCAAAGTTATATAAATATACCATGATTGTTTCAATAGATGAGACTCTCTCATTCATGTTTATAATAACCATTATGAAAAAGATCGTCCTCTGCTGATCCGGACAGTAGTCACAGCACAGTAATCAAATGAACATCACCCAAGCTTCAAAGTGGCCTGACAGGCTGACGCTGTGGTTAATTCTTTGTGTTCATTATTGTTGGTGTCTCATAATCAAAAATAGTCATTCTGGGTTGTTGGTGCTGTCATTACCAGTTGGAATGTTTTTCATATCACTAATTGGCAAGTATTTTAGTAAACCTATTAATGCTCTACTCCTGATCACAAATTTGAAAAAAAGGTGGTTTCATGATAAAAACAGAACCAAGTGTTTGACATGAAAAAATAATCCCTTTAACTCAAACACATACTGTTCACAGAAAATAATATATGTCTTGTTTACCGTGTCCGCAGGTTCCCTGGGCTTGGTGGCCCATCATATACAGACAAGATGTCAAAGTCCTCCTCTAGGGCGAAGCCTTGAAACACCAACTGTATCCGGTTGTGCTCCGCCGCCACAATCACCCATGTACAGTTGGCATAGTTAGGATAACCGTAAGGGTAGCCGGGGCTCTCTATCGTCCCGTTGGGACTGTGTAGTGTGTAACTGCAGTTCTGAGCTGTGAACACAAAAGAGAAAAAAGCAAGTTATTAAAAGGGTGTAAGTCTTGTTCGAGAAACTAGCAGAGTGTAGAAATTTAAGGCGTTAAAAGTGTGTAAAATAAAAGACACGAAAATAGAACTCATACTAACACACGCATACATAAACGAACACAATTGCACACCCACAGACAAACAGTTTGCACCAAGTGCTGCAACATCCACTATCACCTGCAGCGTGCAGCATAAGCTATTAATATAGCAGTACTAAATGCCCCCCCAGCTTCCCCCACCTCTCCCACCTGCACCGTCACACACTTGTTCATTCACCGGCCCTTTCACCACATTAGTAATAGGTTCCCGCGTTATTACATGACATAGCTGGAGGAAAGAAGATAGGAGGACACGAGGGGAGCAGAGAACTGACACACACACACACAGGAAAAAAAGACACCGTCGAGTACCACATTAATTGCACTTATCTTGCTTTTCTGTCAGCGGCCCCTCATACAGCCTTCAATCTTGAATTTGAATTGTGTGTGTGGCCATCTATCAGTACTGAGCTCCGGTTGTTTGTGCGTGGTGTGTTTTGAATCCCCGAGCTAAACGACTTGTCTTCAACTGATCTGAGCACAGCTGAGACTTTTAATCAATGTTGGGGATTTAGATGTAATTAGTCTCCAATGTGGACGAATATGTGATTACACATACACTTTTTGAAGACTCTGCATGTTGTATTTATGTGATTCCAGTGTTGATGTGCAAATGAGCGTCTGTATGTTCATGTATACACTTACCCGGTTAATAACATTCTCATCTGATCTTCATATTTAGAAGGAGTTGGTTAATTCCTCCATTAAAAAAATGATCACACTCAAGTTTTATCATCTTCCAAGCAGCTCAATGCGAGCAGTCAGCCACTGACAGGTCACAAATTAAGAAGTGAAAATGCTGATCAATCATACACCATAAATTCCCTTGAGTTTTAAAGCTTTCTGAAGTAAGACAGCAGGAATGCAGCATGTGCAGCTATCATTGTCCTTTGCAGAAGAAACCCGTCTTTAGTGTATTATATGGTTACACAAAAGGAACATGCATAATAAATATCCTCATAGAGGGACTAAATTAGAATGTCATGCAAGAATACCTGCTATTTATACAAATAATCTGTATTTTCCCTTTAGTTAGCTCAGCTACAAACCTGAATCATAATGCAGCCTGATTAAAATGTAATTAGGGGAGTATAATTGGAGGACATCTGTTATCTCCGGTCCACATTCAACAACACAAACAATCCAGCGTTTGCAGTAGACGGGACTTGAGTTTTGTTCATTTATGTCCATACTCATCACTGTGTAAATGTCTGGAATAAATCAATGCATTGGAATGAGCTTCACCACCTGAGAATATTAAAACAAGGCAATAAAAAACAAAAAACGTCAGTAAACACACTGCAGCTTCAAAACATGTTAAAAGTGAAGGCTGGTTGGTTTAAATCCCACTGAGGGAATGTGTATTCCTCATTGAGTGCTTGTGAAACATACAGATCCTGTGCTCATTTGTGTGCACTCTCTGTTATTAGAACAATCCCAAAGCTACATATCTCTCCAAATTTCCGCTCATGTCTCAAAAAGCAGCAGGGATTTACAGGTAATGAAGCACCAAGGATGAAGATGAGAAAACAGAGAAGAAAAAAGAAAACATGAGGGATTTTCATTCTCTCAGACATATTCCACAACTGAAATAAATAAAAGCTGATTTTATTTGAGAAAGTATGGAGAGAAGAAATGACAGAAAAATCAAGCATGGACATGGATAATCCCTGGTTACCCAGACAAGCGAACCCAGCATTTGTTTTCCCAGTGTTAATCGGGCCCCGTGTTTAAGATTTAGGAGGCTACATGCCACATCGGGGTGTTTATGAATTCTGAGATGCTGCTGGAAAAACCTCAGCTTACACAACATAAACAAACAACTCCAAAATTAGCTTTTTGTTCCAGGTAGCACAGCTAAAACAGCAGCACTTTTTTTTCAGGGATTAGAGAGGAGCAGATCATGTCAGGGGGTAAAAAAAAAAAAAAAAAAAAATCCAGACTGTCTGGACGGCTCCGGCAGCAGAAGGATAATAGCATCTCCAGTCACATCATGCCACTGTTGACTCCCCGGGGCCCGTCTCGCCGCAGAACAGACAGGGGCCTCTCTCAGCCGTCACTTCTCAACGCTTCATATGCGCTTGACCTCTTCCAAAAGATGCTAATGTGTGTGCACTCGAATCACTTGAATACACTTTAGCTAGGTGTGTAACGCTGAATTGCTCATGGAGTTCAGCTCTTTGTTTGCTGTGGGGGTCTGCAAGTGTTACCATGAATTCTTAGAAAAGGCTGTGGGATGCAGTGATTACAGTGGTGTAAAATGAGATTACCGGGAGCTAAATTTGACCTATGAACTTTATGAAGGGCTGAAAATAACTGAGCATCACTGTGTGTAGTCCTCCTCTTTTACCAGTTACAAGAGAGAAGAACGAAGTCAGAGCTATCTCCATCTGATTTTTCATTAAAGCCTTTAAATGGGCACAGCAAGTGAGCATCCACCCTCCCAATTACCTTCAGGTCAATACTAATATCCAGGCAAAACCTCCAAATCCACCTCTCCTACCTGATTTTCATACACACAGCCTGGTCAATAATCTCCTCATCATCTCACTCATTACGAGGCCTCTATCAGACAAATGCCAATCAATGGCTCGCGCAGCGGTCTGATGGCAGAGTGTGATAGGGGTCAGAGTGGACTGAGAAACCTCTTGCACATAGTCAATGAATTAGGATGTGGAGGCAAGGCTGAATTACGAAACAATAGCGAGGTCAGGACAGCTAGATTGTTATTAATCAGTTTCAGGAATGAATTGAAAGACTGAAATGATTCAGTGTATCTTCAGGCTCAACAGAACAATCAAGATAGAAACCAACATGTTTAGCTTGTAACAACCAGAGGGATGGACTTTCATTAGTACTTCATATCGTCTGAGCATCTGTTACAATGAAACATGTTGTGTATATTGATATTTGACTGGTGACCAACCGGGCAGGAGAACAGGTGACTCATGTTTCATGGGTACAATCGAGTGAAGAAAAACACGACATGACAGAGAATAAGTCTGCTGAGTGTGCCAGAGCTCCACTGAATGCTATTTTGAAGTGTGAGCACCTGTGCCAAGTGACCGACTCTTAAATCGATAATGACGCACACAATCTGGGATGAAAGACACAAGATAGTGCTTTTAGAGAGGCTGCTTTTTTTGGCTGCGCCCAGGAACATTTCACGCTTGATAAAAAATACATGGTCAGAATTGAATTCGACTAAATCAGAGCCATCAGAGTTGACTTGAGAATGCATTTTTGGTAGCATTAAGGGCCGTTTTACGACATCATCGGCTCTGATTTCACATTATGCAGTAATAACCGCCTTAGGTAACAGGTGTTGAGGTAAAGTGAGGTACTGTGGGTCTTCTCTCTCAGTTCTGTGGAAACCCAGAGCCTTTGATTAAGTAGATCCTGCACTTGGGGCCTGTTTGAATTATTTAAGCCTCGCCCAGGGTGCATTATGAAATTAGCTTCTGGGAGCTGTTGACCTAGTGTGAAGCCCCTCAGTGTAAATCTGCAGGGTAGAGACCATCCTGCAGCTGACCCCACTGACACACCATAAAGACCCCATAAACAGACTGCTGGCCGTGCTGTTTTAGCCTCAACACACCGGACCACCTCCTCTCGGCAAAGTAGAAGGTCATGTTTTCTGAAGTTGTGCGAGTTCAGAGAAACCATTATGAATATGAAAAAGCAGTAAATTTGCTGGTTCAGCAATTAGGAAAATTGCTAACCTGGTGGTTAGCGTGTTTCGTCTCTCAGCATGTCTATGGCGACAGTTTGCACTGGCTTGTACTGGGATGTTAACTGTGCTTGATGTTCTGTGGTTGTTCAACAGATATGTTGTCCACTGCTTAGCCTGCTATGCCACTGGCAGCATAACGCTTTGGCACAAGCCATCTCTGGTGTGCAGGCCGCCAGATGTACAGGGAGATGTATGACCTTGCTGGAACACACTCCAGGCTCTACCTGTGTGTGTGCGTGTGTGTGTCTGTGTGTAGGAGCTATTGTTTGCTTTGCCAGGGCAGTTGTTTAGTAGCGGGCATACAGAGCTGCAGCGGTGGGCTGTGACACTTTGATGAATCGATGGTCACTGTGCTGTACTCCTGTAGGACAGCAACTCCTCAGAGCAGAGGACGGAGACGGAGAGAGACCAAAGGGGATGGGAGAGAGCGAGGACGAGGGGACGCAGACAGACACAAAACCGCGTGACTGGCTGACTGTGGGTATTGACATATGAGAAAATAGATTCTGAAGTCATGATTTGAGGAAAAAGAAGAAGGAAAGGTGAGATAGGGCAGACGAGGGAGGAAATAAAAAATAGCAGCAGAGGGAGGAGGAGGAGGATTGAAAGAAGGAGTCATGAAGTCAACAAGAGGAAGAGCTACGGCCATGGGGAGGAAATGACTTGGAAAGAACGGAAGACTGGACAGGGTGAGAGATTTATTTTTACCTATTTTCTGCATCTCATTCATCCTGAGCTGAGGTCACAGACGGGCAGTGTGACATTCACAGCAAGGTAGCGCTTAATGTGCACTGTTAGCGAATCCAAGAGGTCTAATTGGTTCAACAGAGTGGGATTTGTTTGTGTAATTGTAAAGTTAAACATGTGCACGTATGTAAGAAGGTATCAGTTGGCTGCTAATATATGAGTGCAATCCCTTATACACTGGGTAAGTACAGCATCAAATCTCTGCACATCACTTCTCTGCTTAGATGCAATTACACTGACTAGAGTGACTCTCAGTGGGAGAAAATTTCATCTTGGCAGACATAATCCCAACATCACATTCACATAATACCATAAAGACACAAACAATACTTGCAATACAAAACTGCAAATCTGCAATTCTGGACTCCCATCTCTTTATCCCTCCTCGCCTCAGTCTGGTCTCCTCATCTACGATTCAAATTTGCCTTTAGACAAAAGACAAAGACTTGCGTAGCATCCTGTTCTTGCAGTCAATAATAGAAGCGCCTTACATCTTATTTTGTGCATGATGAGTACAACTGAGGAATGAGAGAGGTTAGACATTTCCTTGAATGGCAAAGTCTGTTTGATAACTTTTGAAATGAATGTATTTTTTAAAAAAAATACAAAAAGGTTAACCAATGCAACAGAAAATAACTCCGCAGTTGTTCCAATTGTAGCCATTACTTGGACAGTATATCTAACGAAGTGACACAAGAACTGTGTGCTCGCCTGTTACAAATGAGCTGGAACCAAAAAACGACCAAGTCTTCCACATCACACAACTGAAACACAGAGATTGGGTCTTTCCTTATTCTCATTAGAAACCATAAAGTCCTCATGCATGAGGTCTATCAGGGGCTGTATCCATACAAAATGAGCATCCCAGTGGAGCAAACATGGAATAATTTCCAACCAAATGAGCGCCTCTTGGGATTTATTGAGTAACAAAGCTTTCCACACATCCACTATCACATATAACCGATCCCATGAGTAAACTTCAAACAAACAAATGTTTTTGTGTGTGTGTGCGTGTGTGCATGTGTGTGCGTGTGCCAGTAACTGCCTCCCCTGGTGGGAAGATAAACCCTTCCGCCCCATAGATCCTCTCAGTACCACTATTTGTCTCTTGACGTGTCAGCGCATATGCGCGCCTTGACCGCATCATATCGGAATTAACCTCTAGATGGCCGCCATTAAAATGGAAATGGGTGAGCTCAGCGATCTTGCTCGCCTCCATACATTAGGCTAATGTCCAGACCAGGACGACACTGTCTGCCATTACAGACAAGCCAAATGCAGTGGAAGGCACTTGGGATAGGCGTGATCCCAGTTAGCCCCCAGCTCCCCTCCGCACAAACACACACACGCACAAACAAACACGCACACACACACACACACACACACACACACACACACACACACACACAGGTTGTTTCCACTGAGGTGTATAAAAAATGTTGTTTCCTTAAATGGGCAAAAAACTAAACTTTCATTTTCATAATGGCTTTAAGCATTTGATGCTTCGATTGGTGTCCCCCTGCATGAATGTGTGAAGCAAAACAATGATGTGTGTAAATAAACATGGAGAGAACACTCAGGAAAACACATATGTGGATGCATTTGCCAGCTTACACCCTCAACTGTAAATAAGGAAATGCAGTGATCCATACCATGCTGAAAACGTCAGTTATGATATTTCCATCTCAGGCCGTGCCTTTTCTTTCACTACTATCTTCACGCCTGTGGCAACACATACTTAATACACTCACATGTGCTGACACACAAAAACACATGTCGCAGCAGCACAGCTGGAGGGTGAAATGTGTGGGTTGAGAAAATAAACAACACCCACGTGTAGAAATGTAGCCAGAGATTAAAGTATCGTAGAAAGCAGCTGCGCGCTAACGTGCAGACGAGGCGTGCATGCAGAGATACACGCTTGCGTGAGTTCATGCACACGTTGCTGACTGTTATCAGGGCTGGCAAAGAGGCACAATGGAGCATGTGTTCTCTCAGACAGAGAGGCAGAGAAGGGGGGAGCCAGGCAGTTCCTTCCAGCTGGGTCATATTTAACCAGCAGTATTATCAAGCCAGCCAAAAGGACCTGCAGCCCAACCACCCACCCAAAAAAAGCCACCCACACACTTTTCACAGAATTTTAGCCCATCGCTAAAACTAAACAAGCATCTCACCCAGTTTAAACACTCATTTCACAAAGATCCGATTGTTTCTTTATATGTTATCATGTTATTTTCCTCAAAGCTTCCTCTTCTTATCAATACATATAAGTAGTCTTATGTTAAGTAAGCGTTGATGTCAACATCTCAGCTCCAAAGCAACCCACACACCAAGGCTTCAAGCTGATCAATAGAAAATAGCCCATTCACAGTCAAAGGCATGTTACGGTTGATGTTCTCTTCTTTCAGAAGGACCCCTGTCTTTGTGGGGGTGTTTCTTCAGCACTGATACCAACGGGCCTCCCACACATACAAAACACAGCTAAAGCTGAATGCCTGGAGAAATGTATAAGTGTGTTTTCATGTTTGAGAAGCTCATGCATTTGTATTTGTGATAAAGCAATAATGCAGCCCTGAGTACTAGATCTCAGCTTCTATTTTCCTTTTGCTTTCCAACAATAATACAACCATTCTGTTCAATACGCCTGAAAAAGACTTAATATGTCCAAATATACAGTATATTAGATGCAGTATGCTCAAAATACCAGGGTGATGCATCCATTTGCATTTTGCAATATTTAAGCCAGCGTGATTTTCATGCAATTTTGGTCCACAATTCACTGCACAGCAGAGGACAAGTCACATTAACTGAGCCCCCGAGAGCAGGGTTCATGCAAAGGCTACAGCTGCAATCCAAATGGCACACATTCCCTTTTAACTTAAAAATTTGTGTTAGAAACTGTAACAGATAAATGAGGGACAGAGTTCAGGGTTCAGTTTAATCACGTAGCGCCCTCCAATTGTTTGCGTAGGTCTACTGCACCCAACAATACATACTTTGTCATGGCAGCTGCAGTATGTGCTGAAAGTATAAATAAATTGTATCCAATTTAGAATGCTGCCTCTGTTTGCTCTGCTTTCCTGCAAGAGAGCCACATGCTCAGTCAGTCAGTCAGTCAGTCAGTCAGTCAGTCAGTCAGGTTGGACTGTGGCAGATATTTTAAACCAGTCGTATTTGGGTTTGGAATATTTTTTTTTTTTTACTTTTTGAATCATTTTAAGGTTTTTATTTTTCTAAATTTATACATTTACTTTGTGCTACAGGCATTGATGTGCACTGGGCAGCTGATTGTGTCATATGGCTGTTGTTAGGTGTTTTATTTTTTTATAGTTTCCATTTACCATTGCTTTCAATTTTCTTTTTGCACTGCAAAAATGGTGAATTGTCGAACATCACCTGCAAGTCATGAATGCATATGGTTTCAAATCACATGGTGTCCATTCATATAGTAGTAAACTGCCACTGTTGTTTTGGCTTCACCTTTATTCTTGTTACATTTTCTAAAAAATATCTCCCCTATACTGATTAACTATCTTTTGTTTTCAATTTTGGATGTTTTTTATGATTTCCTATTTGATTTTTTCACCAAATGGCAGTTTTTAAGCATGTTCTCACCAGGCTGTTATTTCTTCCTTTTTATTGATAACTCTTTCATTCAGAAGTCAAGGTTTTCTTGACCCTTTTTTCTACAGGGCCTTGCTGTTAGATTTCACAGGATGCCTGCTGAATGAGTGCGGCCTTCCTCCAGGTGCACAGTGGAAGTAAATGCATCTTTGCCTCCCTTTGGTTTGTGTTTTAATGGTTGTGCACAGTTGTTAGAAGGGTTCTTGACACTCCACTAACCCAACACCGTGATGACCATCTGCGTCTCTGAAACTTAAGCTTAAATGTAAAAATAAATGTAAGCCTTGGGGTTTTGACGAATCTTATAACAGTATTGTTTTTTAATCATCTTTGAGTCTCATTTTTGTGGGAATAAACTTGCCCATGTTGGGCTGTTCAAATGAAATCCACATCACACATCTGTCTTTATTTACAAGCTTAAGTCCTCTGACTTCTCAGCTCGATTACATATCGATTAGTAAAAGATGAATTTAAAAAAAGAGACAGAATTGCAGTTCAAAGAGGCACATTCACTGCCCCTGAATGCTGTATGTTGTTCCCATGACAACAAGCAAACAGGAGAACACATGAAGACAAATCCCTTTCCTCAATTATTTATTACTGTTGAGTCTGCCTTAAGACTCTATCTCCCACATACACACACACACACACACACACACCACAAAGCAGGCACGCGCATGCACACACACACACACACACACACACACCCATATGCGCGCACACACAGGAATGCACATATGCGGCGAATAATTTCAGTTATCTCTTCCAGTCTTCCTTGTTCTTACGGGAAAAGCACAATTATGTGCTACTATAATGTGTGAAACAGTGAAAGTCAATTATCACTTCATTTTCATTCTGTGCACATGTGACAGCTGAGTTCTTTGAGTTATGTTAGACCGAACCTGCGCTGGAGAGCCAATCTTTGTTTCATCCGCCTGTGTATTTGCACTTAAATTACACCAGGATTTAGCTAAAAACTCCACCTCTGGATCAATCAATAGCATCCGCAGGAGGTGGAGTAATGCAATTATGGGTGTTAAATGTATAAGATGGGTACGCATGCTGATCTATGTGTGTTTTACTCAATGGGTATTTATGAGCATTTGATCCCTTCTGAGGATTCTATATTAAATCAAAGAGGAAGCACTGATCCAAAGGTCAGGCCATGACCGTCCCAGCAGGACTATTCCATCTATCACAGTGTGACGGATGAGCAGCAGACAATCAATCAGCCCCACTTCAACTTACTATAGTACACTTTCACCCTTCAACTCGGGACCAACTGCCCCTCAGGAAGGCTCAAGTGTCAGCTGCACATCACAATCATAATTAATGGGGCTGCATGCAACATCAAAATGAATGAGAATTTATCTTCAATGAAAGATGAGCATGTTGCATATCCACGCCGCTGACAGATTTAAATTGGGTCAGTTTATTTGCATCGTTCCTGATAAAAAGATTTGCCTCAAGGGTTTTTACAGTTTGTACAGCACAGCCTCTGTCATTCGACACTCAGTTTGGATGAGTAAAAACTCCCCTTAAAAACCCTTAAACGAGAAAAGGACCTCAGGAGGAGTAACACGGGAGGGATCCTTCTCTAAGTACAGACCGACATGCAATACATGTCATTCGTAAAGTGTAGATCAATATTTATTACAATGTAGAAAACCAGGATGAGAAAAACTGCATAGGCATTTTGGTGTGTGTAAAATTAAGCTAATGCTGTTGTTTTCCCAAGATATAAAAGACTGTGAGACAACATTAAGGCAGTGTGTCAGATTTAGTCTGAGGTACTTTAGTTAATGGCATGAAATCCTTTTACTTATGTATTTTAGACACAGGTGTCTTAAAAAATTATAATACTAATAAGAAATGCTTATTTCTGTAAGTAGCTGGCTTTTTCAATTCGACCCAATAAATAAAAACAGATTTCAGACTATTCAGAATTGCTTGCTCTGCTTTCTTCTTGCAAGTCTTTGTGCGCATGAATCTCTGTTGACTGCTTAACAGGTAAATCAGTTCATTTCTGAGGAAAACATCAGTAGGCACTTTGCATTCATTTCCACTCATTAAGAATGCATTTCCTCTGTGACAGCAAGACACATAACATGAGGCAACAGACAACTGTGGGAACATTGAGTTAAACTGATCTGGACATTGGATACTTTCAAGGTGATTTACTTTTTACAGGCTTAATTTAGACTGGCTTTAGACAGACTCCTGTTGGCGTAGCAACATAATGGTTTATAAGCAATCTTTGGATTGTTAGACATTCTGAAATATATGTTAATTTGCTCTCTTGTCAAGATCTAAGATACACAATATTCTGTTAAGTGTTAAGAGTTGAGGAAATTACCACTCACACCCAAAAAGGAGTTGGTTTTACATCCATCATAAAAACCAGAACTTGGCCTTTTTACACTGCAGGTTTTGTAAGGTATAAACTAATAATAATAAGATATAAGGACCAGGATTTTGTTCCCTTTGGACGGAGTCATGCTGGTTGTTTCTCTATGTTTTTTAGTCTTTATGATAAACTAGGCTTACCAGCTGCTGTAGCCTTGTAATTTAGTGCTAAGTCTATAAAGTGATGTCCGTCTTCTCACTCTTATTAAGAGAGCAAATTAATGCATTTTTCTAAAATTTCAAACTAATGCCTAACCTCCACCCCTCCACCTCCCACAAAAAACTCTTGACTCATTACCATATAGGAAAACATTTACTTTTGTGAATATGAAAATGTCTGGCTCACCACTTTTCAAAGTTTTATTTCAGCTATTATTAAATTAGAGCCATAAAAGAGATAAATAATTTCCTTTGATAATTAAGTATGTAAATGTCTTTTGAAAATAATGAAATCAAAATGAACCTCACTAGTGTGAATTTTAAGTCAAACACAGACTCTCTCCATGTGATGACTCTGCCTGTCTCCCTGGGTAAAACCCTGACAGATTCCCCATATCCATTGAATGGTGTGAGAAGCTTTAGTACAGGGAAGGAAAAAAGACAAGGACAAAGACAAGACACCTCCTGCCCAGGATCTAATCTTCAATCTCTGGGATCACTGATATCTGATAAGAACAGTGTAAATCGGGAAGCTGAAGAAACCCCCGCCTGAGCTTTGTGTCTATACAAGACAGACGGGGCATCTACATCTGTCTTTCACTTTTGTGGGGATTTACAGCAGCTGAGCAAATTCCCATGTCCGATAATAACAGGAAGACGAAAATCGCAATCAAAATTGAGACTTCTCTGTTATAGCTTTGCTCCTGCACACGGCTCAGGGAGCTCATATACACTCTGGATTTTTTTCCCTTTATTTATTTATTTATTTATTTATTTATTTCCAACTGTAGTTATCCAGGGACGATTGACTGAGCACTATTTCCTTTTCCTGACATGTCTTGCCTGGCAGCAGTTGTACCGCTGGTACAGCTGTTGCACAAATTCACATCTGGGAGCTGCCCAGTAAAACCAAGCTGTTCTTCTGTCTTCTACTGAGGACATGTGGGCAGCAGAAGAGAAAATAAGAACCACTTCCTTCTCAACAGTCACTGTTAACACGTCCTTGTGCAAGGCACTTTACGACGACCTCTCCTCACACCATCTGATGTCTTAAATGGACCTGAGCTGCTAAAAATGCTAACAGCGGAGGATTGTAGTTCAACAGAAAAAGCTCACAGGAATATTTTGTGAATGTGAATCATAATTACTGCCAGAATAGAGCCTGAGTGCTAGATTTATATTCCCTGGGTAAGTAAAGCACCATGCTCAGCGACATGCTGAGAGTCTTATTTGAAGGAAACAAGTGTTCTCATTTGTTTTCCGCTAGGTTTTTCTCTGCTTGTGTCAGATTTGAACTATTGACTTTACAACCAGGG
This sequence comes from Acanthurus tractus, assembly GCA_029783725.1. Classification (NCBI taxonomy): domain Eukaryota; kingdom Metazoa; phylum Chordata; class Actinopteri; order Acanthuriformes; family Acanthuridae; genus Acanthurus; species Acanthurus tractus. Next base: position 2,765,140 of record JAQNCA010000009.1, read on the forward strand.
CCCCAAGGTATAAGTAATCCTTTACTTTGAATGCGTATGTGTCAATTTTAATGAGGGAAAATGGTTTTACTATGGCCGCGCAGTCACACTCAGACACCATTTAGATGAAATAGCAGAGAAAGCAGCCGAATTGTACTGAAAATGAATTGAACGTGCCCCATCATTTTACTGAGAGCTACTTTAACAAAGATGTTTTGAAAAAGCGCATCTAGACATGAGTTCCCAGGGTTCAGTGGTCCACAATGTGTGTGTGTGTGTAAAAGTCTTTTAAGCTGTGTTCAACGGTGATTGGCAGCATTAATGCATGTGAGAATTTTTTTTCTTTGGGGGGAGGTGTGCATATGTGCATCAATTAGTGAGCGTTTGCGTGTGTGTGTGTGTGTATGTGAGTCATCATGTGGCTGCGATCAGTGTGACGAAGCACAGTGACAGAGCTCAGGCCATCTGGAGACAGATGACAGTGTGAATCACCAGAGAGCAGGACGGACGGAGGAAGAAATGGGGAGGTGGTGGGAAGGATGGAGGGAGGATAGACGGAGAAGGTGGGAGGGGGAGACACAGACAGAGAGAGAGAGAGAGAGAGGGAGAGAGAGAGAGGGAGAGGAGCGAGATGACACATGGGCAGGTGGGTGGGGAAATGAGGGTGCTCACGAGGACGAAGCATTTGCATCATCCGAAAGCTGTGCATGTGCTGGTGTGTACACTCACACCACACCACACCACACCACACGGACACGGACACACACCCACACACCCGCACTCACACACATGCACATCTTGTCTCTCAGTGGCTCTTTTTTAAGCGAGCTAATGACCCGCTTGTCAACACTTTAGCCTTAGAGTCAAAGGGGATGGCAACTTACAGACTCAAACAAACACACACACACACACACACACACAAGCCTACAAGCTCACTTAC
>JAQNCA010000009.1:2789950-2802649 GCA_029783725.1 Acanthurus tractus
TAATGACAGCAATCATAATCATAATAATAACAACAACAATAACAACAACAACAACAACAATAATAATAATAATAATAATAATAATAATGATGATGATGATAATAATACTAATAATAATAGAGATGATAACAAACTTATTCAGCAACTTTTCAAAACACGGTTCTTTATGCTGATGAACCAGGATTAAACATTATACAAAATTATACAAAATTGAACTGAATAAAACACCTCACAGTATTGTAAGATATAAGCAACAACAATAACACCAAAACACAAATAAAGGTGAGTGTTGAGGAGACATTTTTAAAGAAGTCCCTGATTCTGCAGCCTCACATCCTTAGATCTACAGACAGGGAGAACCAGAGCTAAGGGGCCCTGACTACAGAAGCCTGGTCACCTTTAATCTTGCGATGGGACTTGGGGAGAGCCTGCAGAGCCGCGCCTGAGGATCTGAGGCTGCACTTTGTCTAATAAGGGAGCAGAAATTCAGTAGAATAACTGGGAGCTAACTCATGAAGTGCTTGAATGGTGATCAGTAAAATCTAAAAATCAATTCAAAAATGATTCGATAGAGCTCATATGATCATATCCTTTAGTATTTGTTAAAGGCCAGGCAGCTGTGTTTGTACCAGCTGAAGACAAGAGATTCACAAGAACAGGCCATGAAAGAACAGACCTTTTCATATGCCCCTAAACAGCAAAAATTCTGATTAAACGCTGTTTTTCGTCAATTCTGTCTAATTCAGTCAAGCAAAGAGCTCTTCTGCTCTGTTCCAGGGACCAAGACTGCGGCAATAAAAACGGTAAGCTTTAAAAAATACATATAGCATGTGAAATGTGCCCATGGAGTCTGTCTTGTGTTTTGTAGCACAAACCTTCTAAATCCAAGAAAGTACAGTACAGAGGTACTGTACTGAAAATGAAAGCAAAAAATAAAGTGACACAAAATAAAAAAAACAAGGCTTTGATCTGCTTGTAAATGAAATATGAACAGTATGAGTGGTAACAGCTGCAGTGATTTGATCTAAGAGTATCTGTTGTGTATGAAAAACACATTCATATGTGTAGTCTGGAAAAAAAGACCATGTGAATTGCTCCGAATGATGCTAACCATGTTCCAGATTACACCGAGAACGACTGTTTCATTGTAAGAGGAGGAAATCACACCTTTTAAGTGCTAATTTCATTTATAGAAGTGAAATCAAAATTCCAAATATCGGGAAAAACCATGTTTGTTCAGCGTAGATGCAGAGCACAAACCTTGCGGTGAAACACTGAATGAACAAATCTTTGAATTTGACCAAAAGCAAAATAGAAAAAAAACAAACAAACAGGTTTAAAGGGTGAACTTACCCAAATGATAGAAAAAAACGATATTTTCTTATTAACTTCTAGTGTATTTGGCCATGCAGATAAGTTTTTCCCGAGGTTTAAAGTTATCTATTTGAGAGATTTCTTGTAAATGGGATTTTGATTTTCTGTATTTCTTTTTTGTTGTTGTTGTTGCTCTTTAAACAAGTAGGTCCAACAAAAAACTGCCCACAACAAGGCCTGTTGATTACGCACACAGAATTATAAAACGACCGTCGCTGGAAAGAGACATGCTGCTCATTCATTGTTTTAAGAGTCTTTTTTCAGTGCTGTGAGGTCCACATTTAAAATTACATTCACCTTAGTTACACTGAGGTAGAGGCAGAACAAAACATCTGAATAACTGGGTTCCATTAAGGTTAATTGATTGAGGGAATGTATTTTTTAGAAAGCTGTGCGCTTATTGTTCTAACAATACAACAATGCAACAGTACAGTCGCCCCCCCCACCCTCCCCACATGGAGAGAGTCTTCACCATGACACGGGCTCAGTTTATAAGGCAGCTGTGCTTATCACCCACCCACCCACCCATACCACACTACAGCAATAGATATAACACTTCTTGTTATCGGTGACAAGGTGGGAAAAAAAAGCATCCTGTGTAATCACAGCCGTCCTGACTTCACCATCCTTACTCATCCCATCCACTTGTCTGCTTATCAGCTACCAAAAGGACAACGCGAGAGTCATATTCAGTCTTTGTTAATGCATCTCTGTCATTTGATGTAAGGCCAATTATTCACAGCAGCAAAAAAAAAAAATAAATAAAAACCTCACAGATTTTAATGGTACGAGTGTGGCCAATGCATATCTTTGAATCAGCTTATTTTCCGCCGAGCACACTGTGCATGTGAGTGCATCCGCATGTATCCTCCGCCTTCAAAGTCACTGCATGCTGATTGTTCTCTAAATTGTGACTCCATCCTTAAAATAAACGCACCCCAGCCGTATTCATTTATATTCATAATTTGTAATTACCGTGAGTTAAAAGCAGATCCACAGCTGATCCCGCTAAGCGTCGCCTGCATCTGCGAGTGTGTTCGTGTGTCTGCTTGTGATGCATCATACATCTGATAGGCGGCTCTGAAACTTAGAGGGAACTCCAGCTCTGGCCTCGTTCACCCTGTGCGGTGAGCAGCAGTTGCCGAAGGGGCCCATTTCTCAGTTAGCTTCAAACAGTCTAATAGCTGCTCAGAGGACACACATGCCTCGCGCTGTCTACTTTCTTCTTCTCCTCTTTTCAGTGAGGCATACAGATGCCTTATTGTGGCGAATCGAGTAAAGATTTGACTGAGCCCGATGAAACCTGGTATTAATAATTAACAAAGCTCTTTAAACTTACATGCATCATTACCAAAAGAAAAGGAAAAGGAACAATAGAAATAAATGAGCAGAGAGCAGAAAAGAGCAGCTGGAGTCTTGAAACTCATGAAAAGATGGTTGACTTTTCGTTTTTTTTTTAGATATGCATCTGCAGCTGCAATAATGGGGCTGTGCTCATTAACTTTCTATAAATAAAGCCTATGTAAGGTCACATGGTGCCTTGATGTGATCACCTAGCAGGAGAGATGGTGACAGTCTTCCTCCTTGTGTCTTGACATACTAAATGAGTAAACATGCACCCTGTGGAGTGCAGAGTTTCACGGAGCACAGCGAAACTCAGTGTATGGCTCACAGTCATGTGGAACGCCTCCACCCACCCCCTCATGTGAAAAACTCAGGGGAGGATATGAAGGCTGAGGAGGAGAGAGGGGTAAGGTGGATGAGGAAAATAAAGAAGGGGGAGGGGGATTTGTTTAATAGCTTATATAAAAACATTCTCTTTGTTCATCTGATGCTCTGATTTGGTTTACGTCGAGCACGAGCATTCACAGACTGCATGTTAAAAAGTTGGGTTCAAGCAGCAGCACAACCTTTTTTTTTTTGCTTTTGTTTTTTTTAAATCTCATATCTGTCCTTCATCACATGGGACTCGACCGCCCCGGCAGAGTCCGGGCAGCCGCAGCCTGAATGCCAGCGACTCCTGTTGGCCTTACCTCGCCACATCTGCCCATTTTTAAAACGTAAAAGGTCCTAGAGCTTAATGCCACAGAACGCAGTTCCAAAAACATTTGTGAAGCCTGTTTTTTTTTTTTTTGTGTGTGTGTGTGTGTGTGTGTGTGTGTGTGTGTGTGTGTGTGTGAATTTGTTGACATTTTCAATCGAGAATTGACATTTTCCCATCATCCCAGAGATCACCTGTGTGGCTGGAGGGGCAGTTACAAATGGATTTAGTCATTTGAGCTAATTTGGAGGACTTGTTTAGCACTTTGGGTGAACACATCTCTGCAGATGAGGTCAGAGGTAATGACGTCCGCACTATAGTCCATTTCTAGTTGAGTTACATGCATGAACCTTCCACAGCCACACCATAGCCGACATGCACCTCCACAATAACCGTGCTGCACATTGAGGCTACAAACTGAATACATGAGGGCTGCAGAAACTGTGTTTGGGTTTGTTTGGGTTTTCTCAAACAAGTTTCTCCAACAAGTTTCTGATGTTGAGAGTGAAAACAAAGTTAAGAAACACTGATGAAAATAAATTCTTAAAGACTCTTTCCACTGCAAACCTTCTGCTTATCAAATTCAGCCACATCAGCTGCTGAGACTCATGCCAGCTCTTTTCTTTCCTCCAAACAAATCAGAAATATGCTTTAAATCTGCTTACTCAAATGAAGGTTATCTTTTTTAACAGCTGATGTAAAAGGCCTTCATGAACATTCATAAACTGCGTATAGGCATAGAAACAATAAACACATAGAAAGCTGAAAAAATACTTACTTCTTCTGACATCAAACAGGTTATTACTTAAAGATAAAGGTGAGAGAAGTAAACTGAGAGGCAAATGCCCAACTGATGTGTTTTTACAGGTTAGTTTTGAAGCAGCATTATTTGCAGCAGTAAGATTTTTCATAAAAAAAAGGGAACCTTATGAATCAATTGAGTTTTTTTCCATCATCAAGTCAAGCTCTTTTCAGTTACATCAAAGGCAGAGAACAAAAAAATGTCTTTGAAATGAAATAGTTCAACCTTTTTCAATCCGTCTTAAATTCCACAATGCGTTTCATCAACAGTCTCTTTGTGCCACTCTATTTTCTTCAAATTTCAAATGCCATTTTCTCCCTGCCTCCCTTTGTGCGCCGCCGGTGAGCATGTGGGATCGAGGCTGACGGCGGCAGGAGTTGATAACCGGAACTCCACAACAAACGTAGAGGGTGACTATCGGTGTGAAAATGTCGCAACCCTGATGTATGTCAGACACAAGGCGGGGGGGAGAGGTGAGCGCTGCAGCATTTTATGGTTCAGCTATGCCATTTTGGGAACAGAAGAGAAAGATAGAAAATGAAAAGAGGGACATTTTTTCCCTCACAGTACTTGGACCCTTTCTTTTCAGTCCCACTGTCTTTGCGCTCTTTTCTCTTTTCACCCAGCTTTTTCTTTGGCCTGCTTGCTGTGTGACCTCCATTTACATATCAATCAAAGCGTTCCTACACCTTCTCCTTCCTGTCCTCTCCCTGGCAGCATGTGCATGTTTGGGTCGAAACGTCTGTGCATTTGTGCAATGTGTATTTTTAGCTCTAGATAACCAGCAAAGCCGTTATCATTAAGTTTGCTGATAAACATGTGCATACAGAGGGCTTGGTTTGGATCAGTGCTTCCTCTTGATCCCCATCTGTCACCTTCTGAATATTTCAATGCTTAGTGGATTATAAACTGGATGTTATGTAATACTAATAAAAACATTTTTACAATTTTGTTTTGAATTTTTCTAGTTCCACTATAACTTACAGTGGCAGTAGCTAGATGTTCCTACCTTCCTTCTTTGTTGACTTATAGCTATATAAACTGTTTATCACTTACCTTAAGTCAACATTTGTTCAACCCGGTGCCTTATTTGTAAATCTTGTGGTCCTAAAACACAGAGAGGGTGCTGGTCCAGTAGGTTCTTTACAGTAAATAAAACATTTACAATGAGCACTCAAAATCTGCAGGGGGGGTTAAACAACTATTTATGATTTGCAGGCGGATTCTTTCCTTCTCTGTCTCTTTCTGCAGAACTGTCCCTTAACTTTCCTGGTGTTCCCCTCCAACCCGTGGATTGCTACTCTAGAAGGAAACTTAAATTAAGACTTAAAACTCCTGTCTGCTGCAAAAAGCAAGCAGGTTATGAACTTAAATGACTTTTCTGTCCGTCTGTTCATTGACAGTACAAATGCCCCCCTGCTTAGCTGTGGAGCTTTTAACGATTTCAGCAAACATTCTGCAAATTCAGACCTTATAGCAGTCGGCTGGTAACGTGTTCAAACTCAGGTTGATGGGCGGCTTACTGGTTATAGTAAAGACAGTAGATCAACATCACACCAACTTGTAGTTCGACCTAACTGTTTATTTTCCGTCTCAGCACAAATATTTGGGAGATTTTTTTTAAGCCAATCTTCATTTCCAACTCTTGTTGAGTTTAGTTGAGTGAATAAGTTTTCCACAGGCCCACTGGTGAACTCTGCTATATAAGCATCCTTGATTGGGATTCACTGGTTTAGAAACAGAGGATACAAATAAAGACAGTTGACTCAAGCTGTATTGCTAATGCCAGCGTTTGTTGAATAAAGTTGGGTTTTGGCAAGAGAGTTTTAAAAAAGCAGTGTGGGATTTTTGTCTGTGGGGAAGTGGGAACCAGACAGAGAGGGAGTTTTGTTGACCATCAAAGTGATGGCATGAATGGCACATCACTGCCAGGCCAATATTTTCCCGTCATCCAAAGAGCATTCAACTGTTATCCCCACCCTGATATATTTTTTATTTGAATTTCATCGTTTGGATGTGAGTGAAGACACGGAGACGCACGCAGCGGCGCATAGTGATGCAAGCACGGACGAATGCACGCACACACGCACACATGCACAAACACGTACACATTCGCAGATATACATATTTATGAGATCTTTCTGTCTCTCTCTGTCCCACACATGAACATACACAAATCCACACTAACACACCAACCAACCTTTCATAAGCATTTACATGTAGCTCATCACTCCTGCAGACATGTGTGCACATGTGCGTGCAGCCCCCTTCACTCCAGTGCCAACTGGGATCAGCGAGTGCGATCAATCAGTCACCCAGCATCTTGTGACCGCTTCCAAATTTCTTCCCTTTGCCCTCTAGTGTCTTAAATATTTAGACTGTTTGACATCAAATGCATACATGAATGTCAATGAGGCACATTTCAGTCTTGTAAATGACACACAGAAACAGGCACACACAAGCTGGGCAGAAAAAAAAAGCAAGGATGCAGTCAGGAGCGTCTCATCTCCTCAACCAGAAACGGAAGCGGAGCCCCTTTGTAGTTCCTGCCTCGGTTATTATTATTGTACAGTCCACCTTCCATTTTTTGACGGCTTGATTCGAGATAGGTAGAAGATTGCTTGTGGACACAGTGCAGGCTGAAAGAGATCCTCTGATTGTTACTTCAGGAAAATTGTCTCTGCAGTCTTTGACACACAAAGAGGGAAAAAGCCAGTCTGCGGGATCATTTTCATGGTGGTGTCTTATTCTCCTTGAAAGTGAAACCAGTAATAAGGCAGTCTGAACGCAGCCCTCTGAAGCACCTGTCGATCAAGAAACTCATCTGAGACAAAGCCACACAGCCAGTTCCTTTACACCTCAGTATGTAACATCTGCTGCCTAATACTGCCCATTAGCCATGTCCTGAGGCTCTTAAACAAACACCGCCCTTCATCTTTATCCGCCGACGCTGCTGATGCTGTATTCCTTGTAGCGTTTTGCCTAAGCCAAGACTCACAAATTAGATCATTTCAAAATGGCACAATATCCACAAATTCTGACCTCTGCAGACCAGGCTTCCAGACTTTGAAAGCATTTCCAACAAAACCGCCATGATAAATGAGCAAATACAAAATTAGGCTAAACTGGGAAATAAGAAATGTAAATGCTGGCACTCAGAAGGGCTGAAATCAGGCGTGGAAGAATCAGCCTCCGAATGATATTTAGGGAGGTGGCTGTGAGCCAGACAGTTTTCTATTGTGTGTAAGTTTCTGTTGGAAAATCAATTTGCTATTTGCTCAGGCATTTTATGTACTGAACACTCTTTGTGTTTCCATGGAGCTCTTATGGTTATAAAATGTGTCTGTTATTAGCAGTGAAATATTATAATCTTTGAAATGATTTACTAGGAAAATACAGATTCTACGAATTATTGCTGCATTGACGACTTTCAAGAGGCAGCGTGAATGGTTGTGGGATGTGTTGCTTTTTTATCCTCTCTACTCCGTGTGAATGTGGCCTTTGTGTCAGAAATCACATATTCTATCTCAAGTGTGTTTATATTGCTCCTCTCGCTGCGTTCATTCACAGAGTGACACACCATGTAATCAAACCTGTAGAAAACAGCGGCTACGAAAGTAAAGATTTTATTAAGTCAAAAGAAAATAACACCTTTCCAGCCCTGTCGAAAGGGGGGGGGGGGCTGGGTTTCTCCAGACATCTCCAGGAACTCCAGACAGTGAGCCCTTTTATCTACGTCTGTGGGAGATGCAGGAGTTTAAATCAGGCAGTAAGGAGTCACCCTTGTAAAACATTTAGTAGTGCACTTTAGGAAACCAGTCCCTTTAAACAGACGTGCTCAGGATAGACATACTACACGAAATTACACTCCTCCCTGCGCACTGTCTTGATAAAATTGTTTGTTTGTGCCAAGAGCATTTCATTGTTTGTGCTACTCAGAGTTAAACATTGAGCTGGGTGTACAAGTCAATAGCAAACACTGGAGCTTTTGCTGAGCAAAGCCAGCCTCCTGCTTTGGTGCAATTATTTTTTTAAAACTCCTGTCCAAAAGATTTGTGTGCAAATATCAACACATTGGGAGCTGCGGGGCTTTGACGGCTAAACGCCATGTGTGGCATCCTTGTCTGAGAAGTGTGTGTGGTATATCAAGATCTATTTGCAATGATGTCACCGCTGCTGGTTTATGTCGTTAAATTGTGCAGGATGAATCAAAAACTGTCGCTGTGAATAGTTTCCATCCGCTGATCTCTGACATTCAGCGCTCTGTGAGTTGTACACAAATCCAATGATGACTTTTTAACCAATCATTACTCACTGTAGGACTCACTGATCAGAGTAGCTAAAATGTTCAAAGCAAAGAACACCACAACCTGGATAAACAAATGATGCTTAAATGTTCTCATTCAATGTTTTCTTTTTCAACCTGTTGATTTTTCCGTGGCTTGTGTTACAGTAAGAACTAAAGCTTTTATGCTTCCAGCTGTTTGTCTTTAGTCCTTTGTGTCGTGGCTGCCTGCCACTGAGGGTTCAAAGTGGTCAGCTCAGAAGCCTGCTGGGTATGAGGCCGACTCTGAGCTGATTGTACAACACACTCAGTCAGTACATCAGAGTGACACTGTAAACAAGCCCACCATGCTTTACTCCTACACTTTTAGATATGTTCTGTCCTGCAAAGACACTGTTATCAAAGAGTGAACGCATCAAATTAAGAAGTGAGAGCTTTTCAAATAAAATCCTGGGGCACACAAGTGATATGATACTTTATGGGCCAAACTAGGGCCTGTTTTTTAAAATAATTATTGATCACATTCTTATGTCCTTTCCAAGAGCATTTCCACTAACACTGCTTTATTTTTACAGTTTTACAAAGAGAGGACATAAGAGGTTTTTAATGCTGGCTTGTTATGTTCCTGAAGACAATGTTGAATACTCTTGTGCATTGTATGTATGTACAGTAAACAATCTGAGCGCTCAGACTGCTGCATGATCCATGTTTATACTGAAAGGAAGTAGGTTATACAAAGGTAACTTTGATCAATCAAGCTACTGTTTGATACTCAAAAGTGCAAACTAAACCTGAAACTAAAAGGGGACAATCCCCATGAGTTTTATAGCATTATTCTGTTATGCACCATAAATAATGAGAAAGTAGAAGATAAAAAACTGATGAGATTCGTTAATGAGGAGAAGGAAGAGGACAGTTAGAAATTCACGAGGCCATTGGAATGTATTGACTTAAAAATGAACTAGTTTATTAAAAAATGCTAAAACACTGCATTTTAGGTTTCTCCTGCAAGTTTCAGGTTACCTACCCTGACAGTAGGTAGGAGGCACTAAGTAATCCATGATTATTTCTAAGAGCTTTTTGAGTCATGCTGCTTTTGGACTGGATTTTGCAACCACTTGTAGCCTAAAGATGCTTTTGGTTGACAGGGTCCAGGTAGTTTTTATGACATCACAAAAGCTAGCAGCTACAGAATATTAATATGTTTATTCGTGAAAAAAAGAAGGTTATAAACTTCTAAAAGTTTACATTTGTGTTTAAAATTGATCACAATAAATGTCAAGATCACTCAAATTTCTCTCTTTCTGTTTTTCAGGCCAGAGGTCGTCCACCTAAACACTTCCACAGGTGACACAAAATCATTTTAATTCTGCTGAAGACATTCAAGGACATAAAACAACAAAAAAAACCCTCTAACCTTTGTTGTTTTACCATGTCAGCAGCCCAATAAATGTTTGTTTTACTTAACTACAGTTTTACTTTGAGGGGATGTTTTTTTGGGATTGAACCACAGTGAGACTTATGGAGCGAGGCAGAGGCAGAGGACACATCCTGGTCCGCACTCAGGTTCATTAGTGAGCATCTGTATGCTGTGCACACACAAGTTAGGCCCTAAATACAAAATGCAAACTGTATGCACTTTCCAAATGAATTGAGTGATGCGTAGTAATAACAAAATCACATTGTGCTGTGGTGATAGTGAAATGGCGATTATTCAACAGTGCAGTCATTTTCGCCAGCGGACCTTCTCATACATAATGCATCCAAATCATTGCATTTTTCCTCCATTCTGGGCTACAATGCATATTTCATCAAGGCAGTGAAATATTAAGCACTCTTATGATTTGATATTCTCTTCCAAAGGAGATTTCAGTTCATGTATTTTCTGCACGTCAAGAAAAAAAACGGAAAAAAAAACTCCCGAGGATGTCTTTATTTGGCGTGTTTGTTTACCGGAGGAATGTTTGATTGGTTAATGCCGGAGTAATGATCAATGAGGCAACCAATCAATTCAAGAGATTATCAAGGCTCAGAGGCCATTGATCCATAAGAGGGGCGCAGCCACTGAACGGCAGTTTGGGCTCATTCCAACTCATTTGATATAAATTAGAGAAGCTCAGACTGTGTGGCTTCTCTGCCTCCATCTGCCCTCAAATTTCAATTTTTTAACTGTTATTCAGGTGAAGAGATTGATGAGGAATTAGTGGAGGAGGAGACGCAGAGGTGTGTGAGGGGTGTTAAGTTAAAATTATTGAGGCAAAGGTCTACTGCTTGCCCCTCCATCTTCTGTTGGAATAAAAGACAGGACGGTTTCTGGTTCTTAAAAGTTACATCATTTCTCTGCACTGTCACAGAGTCTCCTTAGCCTACTGTATTTTTTATGTTTCTCTCTTGTCATAAAATAATCTTCAGTTAATGAAAAATGATCACTTTTCACCCACATGTCAAAAGTTTTTCTTTGCTAAATATGAAAAGGTTCCCGGGTATAAAAGTTTCAGAAGATGCCTCTTTTAAATCTGACAATTGCCTTTAACTTTTTTGTCGTTTAAAAAGAAAATCACCCTCTGGCAGATGAGCAGTGGATGCTACTTTTAGCACCTTGAAGACACACCGCTGAGAGAACAGATTTAAGGAAAGTCAATTATGTTGTCGACTCACAAATAATTGTCACTGCAATTTATAGAAATGCTCCACTACTGATGTTAAATCTAATTAAAAAGAATATTTAGACATTTTGGGAAATGATATGTGCACTTTTGCCGAGAGTGAGATAACAAGATTGACACCACTCTCATGTCTGCAAGCTAGAAGTGAAACATAAACCAGAAGATGGTTAACTAAGCAGAAAGTCTTTAAGTAAGCATTTTCAGTCAGTGCTCCTCTCAGAAAAGTTACATTTAGGTCCTTTGATGAACACAGTTCTTTACCCATGTGTCATTTTTCACATTCCTACAATTTAACTTAACCAAACAGTGAGAAGGCTTCCCTGTTACGCCCCCTAAAGGCTTGTTAACTCTAACAACTAAAAAGAAATCTGCTCCTCTGCTACTTATTATTCCTAATAAACTTTAAAGCCAGCTGAATGTGACACTGCTGTTTGCAGCTACAGCACACAACTGCAGACATGAAGAAGACGTCAGTAATAACGCAGCCACTCATACCAGGATTCAGGCTTACTTGACTGCATCTGTTGTATTCACTCAGAGAAATGTGCTCACGAAACCAAGGACAGTTCAATTTAAGTCCTTTCAAACTGTTTTGTTGAGTCATTTCTTTAGTTTTGGGATTTTTATTATGGTCAAATCAAAAGTACTTTGAAAGTCCCTTTAACAGTTTACACAAACTCAGATCCTGTGACATCCTCAATGTTTGGTGGATTGATGTTTTGGCAGCTGGACTGCTGAGATTTCAGGTCCTATCGTACACCCGGCGCAAACGCAGTACACAGGTGTCTTTGCTATCAAACACCCGGCGCAAATGTCATTTTTGCCACACAAGTGTATGATAGCAAACCAACTTGCGCCGGGTCTGTGTGCCGAGGGGCGGGAGGTCTGAGAATGAAGGCGGAATGGTCCGTCAACCATTACCACATGTATTCTATTCACAAAAGGGATTTAATTTTTAGGTGTGTGCTTGTGTGTGTGTGAGCCTGCGTACGTGCGCATTTGCCTGTGCAGGTGAAAATATATTGTAGACATAGATGTGACAAAATATGGAAATGTTTGCTTTCTAAACCATTTGACTTAAGGAGGGATCAGCTGAGAGCTGTCTGACACAATACATTTATTGAGCATTGTCCCCGTCCAGCTGAATAGATAAATAAATGAATGAATGAATGAATGAATAAATAAATCCTTGTAGTTCAGCCTTTGTGCTAGATGTACAATAGCATTACGCCCATGCCACTGGAGCATGACGGAACCAGTCTTTAAAGGGAATGAGAGAGTATTCTCCCATTGGTTAATGCATTTTTGGCCAGAGAAACACCCATTAAACACCTGTAAATTGATGAGATGATTCTACACAGCTGATTGGACTACCGGCTGTGTGGTGCATTGGGAAGAGCAGGATTTCTCTGCTGCTACTGGAACAAGGTGGCAAAGGTTGACCTTGGAACTCCCCTGAATTAATTTGAAACTTTCTCCGCCACTGGCACACGGTGGAAAGTATAGGATAGGGCCCTTTAAGTCTGAAATC
>JAQNCA010000009.1:2802749-2817062 GCA_029783725.1 Acanthurus tractus
TTCAAGATGGATTCATTTGTGTTTGGTCAGAATAAAAGTGTACCAATCAGCATCCTTTGTGGATGAAGAAGTGGCACTGGCAGCCAAGGGTGGGTTTAGCTTTGATGAAAGTGAGAAACAGCTGCAAGCTCATAAACAATGGCGGCCACTGAAGAGGTCAGGGTTTATGCTGCAACAGCTACAGTTTTATCAGAACTGGACATTTCCTCATTAAAAGAAGATCAAAGAAAGGCACTGAAGGCTTTTTTGATGAAAGTGGTGTTTTCTTCTTCTCCTGTCTAGCTTTGGTAAGTATAATTAATGTGACAGACAGAACATTTGTCCAATCACCTTCCAACCCTTTTTTAAATGGCCTGCCCCTGTCAAATGCTGTCTATGAGCTGTTTCTCAGATGGCCATGTGAAATATTCAATCTGGCATGACGGGTTATGCAATCTTCCAAAATTTCTGCTGCCTTTTTATTAGGCAGGAGCCTCTGTTGCAGTTATTAATATCTTATACTTTGAGTAACATACTGACTCCTGATGCCTGTTGCATTGGTGTGTGAGTGTGTGTCCGAGCAGGTTGGCATTATGTGTGGAAGCTGCCTGCCATTAGTGTTGGAACGGGAGAATGCTGACTTGTGTTGTAAAGCGCTTTAAGTGGTGAAAAAAAAAATCACTACATAAAATGCAGTCCATTTATCAATTATCTTTTTGCATTAAGCAAATATGTGGTGTAATTTGAGAAATGTTAAAGCACCATTAAAAGGTACCTAACAGTGTTTACAGGTTTGCAGTTTGACCTTAAAACCCTCAGCAGGTGTTTTAAAAACTCTGAAACAAAGCAAGAAGATAAAGCATCTTTTATCAAAGTCAGTTTTGATGGAAGTTTTGAATTCAGTTAGATATTTGGCTCTTTAATTAGACTGCCCCCCTCAGGGCAAGTACTATAATGTGCTAAAACGTCAGAACATCACCGCCCTGAGCTTTATAAAATTTAAGCCTGTGATGTCTGTGGTGTCACCTGAGATGTAACGTCTGACGGCGGGTTAACACAGCCGTTAACTTCATTCTGTGGCTCACAAAGATCTATTGTGATTCAGTCTGATCTTTTGTGTAACTTCAGTCTCTTATGCATCATTACCACCTGTCATGAAGAGGAGGTTATGCAATCTGGCAGCTGCTATTAGTGACGTCAAAAGATGGTAAAGTTAAGTTTTTTCAGGGAAAAGTAAACTAAAACTGGCATAAATAGGCAGAACAAATGTTTGACCTTCTTGTTCCAATTAGGTTTTTCTCCATAATGAAATCTGTACTTACAGAGAAGGTGCCTGACAAATTGTCTCCCATTCTGGCAATATCCATTTCATTAGAGTGACACTTGTATTTGAATACCAACAAGGCTGCTGTTGTCTCACAACTTGGGATGCCAGCGTGGCAGGTGTTCAGATTGATAATATTGGCCCAGGTGCAGCTGATTTGGCTGTAAGAAACGGTGTGACTGAGGCAGTTTCACACTTTCTTCTCAAGTCTAAAGTGTTCTTTTCATAGTGACGGGAATGGAAAAAAGGGACCGGTACAAGCATGCTCGCAAATTGTACCTTTAATAGACTTTATTTTGAAAAATAATCCATCAATACGTCTGCTTCTGTTCCCAGTCGTGCATTTGTTTCCTCACGTCAAGCTTTTTTTTCACTGCTTTTTTCGCATTCGCCTCAGTTTCCTCCCTCAGTTTTTGTTACCTGCTATCAGCTTTACATTATTAAAGCTCGCTTTTCGTTCTTTTACCTGACTTGCTGTCTTGCTTTTGGGTCCCTGTTTTGAATTGCAAATGGTAACAGCCAATAACTATAGCTGTCAGGTAGCTGCAGTGAAATAAAAAGTCTTTTTGTCTGAAGTTTAAAAAAAAAAACTTAAATGTTGTCAAATAGACACAGAAAGAAGCAAGAAAAGATACTCAGGTAAAGTATCTGTCTAGATTCTCACTCATCCAGGTCATGTTTATCTGAAGAGTCAAAAAAGCAAGTCAACTGGACTGTGTTAGGTTTGTAACCTAACACAGTCCTTGACTTGCTTTTTTGACTCTTCAGATACTCAGGTAAAGTACATGTACTTTTAAATGTACCTCCGTGCAAAAAAGTACAAACCTAAAATAAATGAACTTTACACCTCTGCTGACTTCTGGAATATCACTATAGTTTGCTGAATGACAGAAACACACTATTTATAACTACACCATAACATCTTCCAGAAAAATGGCTGCAAATTTGTTTATATATGGCAGCAATAATTGCTAAAAAAAACTTTAAGAGATTCTGATGGGGCTGATTCACCCAAAGAGATGCTAAACAACCTTTTCACACTAATACTAGCCTGCAGGATAAACATCTTCTGCTGCTGTCACAAAACCACCTGTTTACACACACAAAACAATAACGTGCACTTTAAAATGGGGTCAGCTGAGGTTTTTGCTCAGTTTTTGCAGCTGAGGGAAAGAGTCAACCTTCTCGCTAATTACATCATTCACTTTGTGTTACTGTGATATGTTACGCTACATGTTGCAGCCAGTCAGAATCAGACAGGTATCGTGCTGGACCGTATGTTGACCCCAGATGCTACTGATGCTGTTTAACACGATGCCTCCTGGCCTTGTCAGCTTCTTTCAGGAGCTACAGTGTATTTATCCCAATATAACCTCATATGATTTATACAGTGTTAAACAATTTTTTTGAGAATGTCAGTGGCAATTTATGCAGCAAAAGAGGTACTGATTTCTGCATAAAGGGGTCCAAGGCAGTAAAATGATGGCTTGCCAAGAGCAGTGTTAGCTAGCATTGAACTTGTAATATTGCATTTCTGACACCATTAATATCATTTTGACCAGTTTCTGTCTGAAAGGTAACAGGAATCTAAACTAGTGACCACTGTTCTGTCAGGAATCCCATGAAAGTCTCACAGGTCAGCAGCTGGACTGTGTTTTATATTGTATTATTCTTTTTTTGTACAATTGTTTTTAAATTGCAGGTCCTTTTGAGATGCTTTCCAAATGAGAAAACAGTTTGATAAATGGTTTCCATGGCCTCTTCAGTATTCATTGGTTTTCACCTTTATGCCCATAAGAAAAAGGCCTGTTGAAGTCTCACAGCAGAAATGTGTTGGCTGAAGAAACGACATACTGTGGCCGCATTGTCTTCCACCTTAGTATTTCTGTCACTTGAGCACCTAGTTGACTTGAATGGTAATTTGCTGAAGCACTCACAGCTGGTAAGCATGAAACAAGCTTTTAGCTAATTTTCACTTTTGTTTCTCAATACATAATGCATAATAATCACTTCAATTAGGTGTTAATGTATGTTAAATGACAAGTCCTGCATTGAACACATGGATAAACAGTCTCTTTTTAAATGATTACAGCTAATGCTTTTGTTCAGCGGTGTGGTTGACTAGTGACAAATTGACTGATTCGTGAGATGGAGACGCCGAGATGGTGAAGTTGCTGATGAGGAAGTGGCACAAATGATTTAGAGCCTCAAAGCTGGAAAGTGATTAACATTGTTATGGGAACTTTGTGGTTATCATTAAAATAGAACATGTTATATAACAAGCATACATTTTTCAATTTAAATGAGTATAAGTATAAATTTACACATCTGTTTTTTTATTTATTTTGTATCTATTGCTTTTTTATAATGGTAGTAATTGTAGTGAGTGTCCTCGAATCCTTTTTCTTTTTAGATAAAATAAGCATTAGGGATGAGCTCGCACACTTTTATTTCTTACTGTATCTAACTGTATTACCAACAAAATTATCTGTGTCCATATCAGTACTTGGAATGGGTGGGGCTTTTCGGGATGCAGTTAGTTTAAATCTAAAATTGACATAGTTTGATTTATAGTTGCTGTATAAACTATTTATCAGAAAAACAGTTAAAAAAAACAACCTCAGAATTTAGCCTCGGATCAATGTTTATCATCACAAGAGTAAGAGAGCTTTTTGCAGAACAAGTCACTTGAATGAATAAACCTCAGTAAAATCAATAAACATAACACTTGCAGTATGAAGCAAAACACATTTCATGGTCAACATAACTTTCTTTTCATTTCTTCATTCTTAATCTTTAAAAATTCAATTGGAGCAGTGTAATCTTTCTGTGTGTTACATCAGGGCTTCTTTTCACTGACTCGTGTTTCTAATTTTAAAGGGGGTTGTAGTTATTTTATTTACACAAAGTTAAACACAATGCTTATTAATTATATTGTGTGTATAGGAATGATATGGAGACATAGTAAATGAGGATTTTCCTTCGTCACATGAGTGCATTTATTTTACACATTTTATTTGGTAGATACTTTACTTATAAACATTATCTGTACCGTTTATTAGTTAAATAAGTTCTGTGAATCTGGTGACTATTAGACTTTTTTACTTTATTACTCAAGCAGACATGGAAAAGTTGCTTTAAAACATTAACAATAAAACTTATTGAGATAAATATTTCTTTTCAAGCCAAAATATAAAACAAAAAAAAGTTAAATTGTCACATAGTCAAACATCAAAAGCACAAACAACAAAATTCTCAATATCACAGTATACCTGACATTGTCCATGTAGAGTACATGAAGTACTTGGCAGCAGAAAGATTCACAGGCCTGTTTGATCTGCTGTGAGCAGGATGACTCACTGAATGACAAAAGAAAGAAAGAGATTTTATGGCTAAAACAGGAATACAAAAGAAAACAGGAGAAACAAAACCAGCAAAAGAAAGAAGAAAGCAGCACAGCAGTGTCTATGCAAGGAAGTGCTGCTGCATCGCGACAAGCTGGTAGCCAGTGTGTCTGTGTGTCCGTGTGTGTGTGTGGTGAAATCAAGCAAAATGCTGTTTGCTATAGATTACCTAATGAGGACTGTGTCTGCCAAAGCTTGGCATTTGCAGCACCAAGCCGGCACCACGTGCACGAACTGATACAACAAACAAGGCGAAAGGAGAAGTCAGCATTTTAGTCAGAAAAGGGACACTGCAGCCGGTCTTTCCCTGTTTCCCATCTCCCTTGTCACTGTTTTATATATATGTGTGTGTGTGTGTGTGTGTGTGTGTGTGTTGTGCTTGAGTAGGTGTATATTTCTGTGTGCGTCACTGTTTGTTTGTGCGCCCCGGAGGCCTCATAAGAAGCATGAGACTGAGAGAGCCTTTATTCATTAGCCGTCAGCGTCCTACCTCGCAAACAAAAGAGGGGAAGGAGGGGCTGGGAAAAGAAGGGGGGGGGGGGTGATGATACTGGTGCAGGGGGGAGGGGAGCGGGGGAGGCGGAGGGGGAGGGGGAGGGAGGAGGAGAGAGGCGAACATGAGAGAATAAAATGCATTCAATTAAGACATGAACTGCAGGGTTCATTAAGCATGAGCAAGCCGATGAAAATGACCATCCATCAAGAGAGAGTGCTGTGGCAGCGCTGGAAATCCACGCAGGCATGCACACATATAACATACCCAATTACCGTGGAAATAGTCCTGGCCTGCTTGAAGTTGAATGTAAACTAATAGCACACATTATATCACATCTACAGCAGTGTGAGTCATGCACTGATTCTGCTCTATGAGACTTAGAGGTTTTCTCCACTTAGTGTCGATCTCCACTTTCCTTGAAGTTACCAGTTAAAGTCGTCTGCCTGTTTACTGGTTTTATTTAATCGGCTTTAGCATGAAGTGAGCGCCAATCAAAGAATGAATCAGCAATTGTCTGATGTTGACTTAGCCCTTTGAATAGAATAGAATGGAAATTCTTCAAAGTCACAGAGGAAAATACAACTAAACTATGAGCGCTAATGCTGATCAGTGCAGTTATTACAAAACAGATTAGCATAATGTTACTGTATACGAGAACGAAGCTGTGTTGCACGTTGCAGGAGGACTGGTTTCCAGTGCAGTCAGTTGATATCTGGGCTAAGATTTCCTCCTCCCAGTGCTGGTTATTGTTTGTAGTCTTTGTTTGCAGTCTGGATTGTTATCTGCTCAAAATGTGATTAGTTCGGGTTACATTCTGTGAGAGGGGTTAATACTAGTTAGACTACAAACGGAAACCAGAAAGCCTCTGATATCAAAATCCTGTCCCTTGCTGACAGATTCTGCATTCATATGCAGATATCTGTTAATAGAGGCTGCTGCTGTGAGACAAGGGGTTGATTTCGGAAAGTTTTGCTTTCATGCAGTCAATATCACAATAATGACAGTATAATGGCTTTTTAATACTAGTCTAAAATACTTTTAAGCTTTGAAAAGAACAGAAATTGGCTGTTAGAAAAGCACCAAATAGGAATTGCAGATCTGTATATCCATCTCCGATCAATTCTTTTCTGTGCAAAGCATGCAGGCACGTGGGCCTGAGGACATGCAATATGGAATATGAAGCCTATTGTGAAGTGGCACTTATAATACATTGCCAAAGACTGTCCTGTCAGATAAAAGACATTTCTGAAAGTGTAAGTCAGAGTGCTAAGTGCTATATAAACTGATGCACTTTGCTGGGCTTTATGAACTCAGCACTTGTGTCTTGCTCACCTGCAGCGACCGAGAATACATGAACATTCATGTAAGAGACGATGCTGTGATGAGCTCACTGCCTTCAGCAAATCTATTCATGCATTCATGAAAACCAGAGGACGTCGTGAACGCACGCTGTTCGGTGCACACAGGTATGTTAAACACAGATACTAACCGCGTGAGACATTTAGCATGAATAGCTGAATGCATGTTCTGCACTTTAAGGAATCAGCCTTGTCATAATACGTATGTCACTGTGCTGAAAGGTCTGCAGGCTTTTTATTGTGGGCATTCAAAGCAGCTGTTTGTAAGTGGCCTTGCCCTCAAAAGACTCAGTTTTTTCACTCTTTTCAGCTCTGCTCTGCTGCGTTTTAATGCACTCTGTGTTCTTAATCCGGCAACACACATCCCACACTTTCTTCTGACTAGTGTGAGTTTTGCTACAAAAGGATACAGCACCTTCATTTCCTTGTTTATGCTTTTGAATAGAAGAAGGTGTTATGGTGTTTTTTTCCTTTTATCCTTGGAGAACTTGGGTTCACACTGGAATCTGTAAACCCCAATGAGACACTGTATTTGACTGTGAATGAAGCTGCTGTGTGTTACAATGTCTGAATGCTGCCGATGTGCTTTTGTTTGCTTATGCACATCTACAGGCACTTCACACGTGTGTATGTGGATATACATCTGGGTGTATTTATTCATGAATGTGTGTCGTTCTGTTGTATAATTGCTTGGAAAAAAACGCTTATTTTTTAAAAACTAATTTGCTGAGTGCTTTGGAAATAATTAAAATAAGTTTTTTGGAAGAATATTTATTTATTTATAAATTTATTTTCCATTACTTCACTCAGTCTGAGTCAGGGACCATGTGGCTTTCATCAGATGCAAAAACCTTGCAGTCAAATCTTGCTTAATAGGCATTGTGTCGTGCAGCCAAACGTAAATAAATAAATAAATAAAAATACTGAAGCTAGACAAGTTTGAGCCTGTTTGATTGTTTTAAAATGACAATGAAACTCTATAGCAAGGATGCAGAAGCTGTGTTTGCCTGTGGTTATTCATCCAATATTTTCTAGGAATTAAATTTATTGTTGGTTTTGGCCTTTTCATTGGTTTGTGATAGACAGGTACCTAAAATTATTGAAAGAGTTCACTGCCAGTTCATCAGTTTGCCAGGTATCCAAAGCTCTTATTTGCAACTCTGCAGGTCAAGATTCATATCCATCCATCCATCCGTCCATCCGTCCCTCCGTCCCTCCATCCCTCCCTCCCTCCCTCCCTCCCTCCCTCCATCCGTCCATTTTTTAAGCATTTCAGGATTGTCGCATCAGGCTTATCATGACATTTTAGACGTTTCTTTTCCCATGACCATGACAAATTAAGTGTGTGGGGATCAGGGTTGGGAATGGGAGCAGAGTGCACATTTCACCACATGTCACTGACTTGTAATTCATATTTGTTCTTTTCTGTAACTGTAACCACAATCCTTCTTTTCCCTTAAAAAAACGGTAGTTAGCAAGCACATGTATTGCAGAACTTAATTAAATCCTTGGCATTGAACTACACATTTTTTTAAACAGAATATAATTCAAGGTTTAGCTGGGGAGTAATTTTTTCATCCATTTTTCATATCTGTTTTCCTTATCAGTTGCCATAATTTATCATATTAACAAGTGAAATGTTTAAATAAAATGTTTAAAGCCAAGACATAATATCCTGTTGTGACTCCGTGGTCATCTAGGCTTTTTTAGTCTCAGTTAGACAAATCAAGTCAAAACTCTGCCTCACTGTTGCTAAAAGGCTCTTCTTAGAGAGCCACGAGGCGGATTTCAATTTCTTTTTCTGCTCTAGGAAAAGAAATAGTCAATGAATATTACAGCTCTGTAACATCTGATATCTCTTATTATGAGGTAAGTGGCTGATCAGTGATCATCAATGATTAATTACCGAAATAATAAATGTACAATTCTCATCCTGGGTTTTACTTCATGATTGATTCAAATACGACCCCATGTGTCAGCTGCAATAAAGTCCATTCACACTCTTAATTCCATCTGTCATTTTTGTCCTTACAATGATTTAATCTGGGACTAGATTACTGCTACAACTGTTCTGAAGTTCAGTGAATGGGTTGGATACGTGTCCTAAATTAAGAAATATAAACAGCAAATCAGCGTCTACACAGTGTTTAGCATGAAATCTGTGGTATTTGCATTTTAATTGGCCGGTGGAGCTAATGATAAAGACTGTAATTTAGCAGCTAAATATGACTGGTAACCCAGGCAAAGCAATTAGTATTCTCTTAATGCTGCGTCTCTGTATCTGAATGCAAAATACACAAAATTTATTAGTCACTCCGACGCCTCACAGAGGGACTGTTCCACAATGTAGACACACCTTGGGTACCTGAGCTCTACCAAAGCTCCTGCAATTGAGAGCTATATCGCTTCGAGCAAAAACCAACAATCCCAAATGTGTCTGTTTCCACAGTCTAAATATTCCCACAGGGAGAGTGAAAAGTGCAGAGGAGCTGTCTTTCTTCACCTAGCAAGTTCTAATGCACATCTACCTGAAACAAAACATGACCACAGATAGGCAGAAAGTACAGTAATGGCAGCGTTTTTACCTAAAAGGCTCTAAAATTATTTCCAAATTAGGAGAGCTGCCCAAATGTTATATTCATACATTATCTCCTCGCAAAAACATCATTATTAATGGAAGAGTAAACAAGTTTAAAACCTATGAAGGCTCTTCTTTGCATTTCCTCCGGATTTACTCAGCGAGACGTCGACATGAGATTAGTTCTGATGGCACATTTTAATGCTATGGGAAAATGAATTAATAATTAAGAACCTGACTGTCATGATTACAAACGGTGGCTCAGATGATTGGCTTCAAACTTTTATTTGATCAAACTCAAGAGTTCTTGGCTTTGCTTCTTACTAATTCCTTGTTGATAAATGAGAAGTAATACATCAGAAGGAGGCAGAAAGAGAGAGAAAATGGTACAAAGTAGCTCAGAGGGGCCATGGAACACAACACAGGTGGTTGGAGTTCATTAGACAATGACATATTGAGAAAAAATCTCTCAATGTGTTACCTACTAATTGTGTTTAGGGTCTATTATTAGCTCATTTATTGCAATTCTAACACTTGGAGGGAGGTAAACAAGATCAGAGTGTCATGAGTTTAAATAACACTCCCAGTCATCCCAAAGGTAATTACACAGAGGTCAATGAGCAGAGGATGACCCAAAAAAATAAATGGGCATCAGCAATCAATATTTCACGCTTAAGTCACGGACACAAACACACATTCACGTACACGCACTTACACACTCGTATGCGTTGTCCCTGCCAGGGAACGAGTGGCTCATCTGTACACTCCTCCAGACTGTTCAAACAGAACGCGATGCCCAAATTACATTTTAATGGCTTTTCTCTCTTATTAGCGCCACAACGTCTTTGAGTGCACGAGAGCAAAATGAAGCTTTCAACCTTTTAGTGTTCCTGTGTCATTTTGTTTGATGTGATCAAGACTTCCTGTCATCGCACCCACAGCTTTTCACTTATATACACTGGAATTATACATTAGTGCAATGAAAACAATCCAAATATAATGGTTATTAACATTAAACCTACACAGTGTGTGAAATTGTTAGCTCACCACATGATTTTCAAATACATTTTCATGCCTCAGCATATGTGTTGTGAGTATTAATGAGTTTCAAATGAAAGGTCCAGCGTGAAGGATTTAGGGGAATCTATATGGAGAATATGACTGAAATGAAAACAAAATATTCAAATTATGTTTTCATTAGTGTATAATTACCTGGAAATAAGACCTGATGTTTCATTATGTGTAATTTGAGAATTTTATATCTGCAGAGGGAGCAGGTCCTCTTTCTCCTGCAGCAGCCATGGACGGCTTCAAAAAGGACCTTTTTAGCATTTTTCATGAGTTTCATGGCCCCTGTGGGCTGCACTCAGCACGATAAATCAAATTAAACATGGTGATATCCTCTCAAGAAGAAGAGCTGCTTTGTCAGTTGTACTTAAGGCGAAAAAACAAGGAAGTGGTTCAGGCTGTTGCTTGACGAAAATATCAGCTGTGGAATTTTGCAGGTTGATGGAGTAAGCTGTGCAATTGATAAGCAGAAGCGCCTTCACTACTTTCAGATGTCCGCTGTCAAATTTGATTTCCTGTCAAATCCAATACAAGAGATCACACTGAGCTTCCAGTAAACGTGGTGGAAAGGTTATCAGTGACTTTATGCTCATTAGCTACTGATTGTTCTCAGCTCAGCAAAGCTTTAAGGCACAGACCTGCACTGCATTGAAGATCATTCAGCAGGTTTTTCAGACCGTTTTAAAACATTCTGAGCCCAGGATGATTTCATATCTCCTCTCAGCCACAGAGGAGGGACGTTGCACAGGGTTTCTGGAGATCTGAAACTTCCCACTGTGTCTTGATGCCATCGACAGAAAGCATGTCGCTGTCAGAGCCCTCATAAACTCTTTTTTAATTATAATGTGAGTCACTCAGTTGTTGTGATGGCTGCATGTGATGCCCGTGAGAATGGCGGACGTCAGGGCCTGTGGACTTGAAAGTGATGGAGGCATCTTCAAAGAAAGTAATTTTGGGTCTGAGCTAATTAACTGTGGAGTTGCCACGGCAGCCCTGCAAGGCTCAGATGTCATTAACCTGCATGTGTTTGTCACAACTCAGCTTTGCCACTGCACCCAGATCCGCCCAGGTAAATCGTTTGTCAATCAGTTTTCAATTAAATTACAGAAGTTTGTTTTGCAGCAAAACAAATTCTCTCCTTGTATCCTGTTACAGTATTTATATATCACTGCCATTTTATCTAAACCCCACCACTGAGCAGCCAGTGTAAAACCACCAACACCTCTCAGCCTGAAGAATCACAGAGAACATCTTTCAGGTGTCTAAATTAAGGATTTTTTGGCTGGTCAGTTGCCTTCAGTTGACACACTGTGAAAGCCTGTCTGGCTTTACTAAATTACCTAACCAACACTGATGCAGTAAATCCAGGGACCACCAGCTTTATCCCATCCAGCTTCATGGATAGCACCACCACAGATAATACGAGAGTGGGTGGAGGCAGCATGTGGCAGGTGACAACATCCTCCCAAAGTCAAGGCAGCTGTTTGCTGGAGAAGTCGTATGAATTGTGCCTGAAAGAAGGTACAACTTCATAAATTAATTGATGAATACCAGCATGACTCCTTCCATGATGTGACGCCAGAGTTATTATATTAAAAAGTCAATTTCAGCTGTTTTAACTTAACAGAGTGTTTGATTTTTTGTCGTCTTTTACCAAAAGATAAAAGACTTTTGAAAAATAAAGGATGGAAAACACAGCAATTCTTAAAAAAACTTTTTTTTCCTTACAAATGGTTTTAAAAAGTAGTTATCAATCACAATTAAAAAGATAAAACAACAGTTTTACTTCTGACTGAAATTATTCTGAAATACTTGTCTGTGCTCCTAAATAAGTCTCTGGTAGATTGAAATGGGGCCTCTGTGCACTCTTGCACATGCACTTCCATCACCTTCATACCAAAGAGATCCCCCCCCTCCTCCTCCCACTTTTTGTCTTTGGTGCCTTCAATTTTCTGGAGCTGGTGGATGATGGCTTGTGTAATTGGTTTGGGTTGTGATTCTCTTTTTATCCGGGATGTGACGAGGGAACACAGGACACTTAAAGGATGCTGACGAGGATGTGCTGAGTGGTTAATGAGGGCCTGGAGTTGGCGGTCGGGGGGCGGTCAGCTACTGGTGGGGTTGTTCGAGTGCTCCTTGTGTCTTGTGCATCACCAGCGTCAATTGTTTCCGGGAGCAGCTTCGCTCAAACGTGAAGTGTCCCTGCAAATGTTCAATATTTCTGCCGAAGTCATTTAGAACAGCAACAACACTGTGAATTTCAGATGATCTTAAGTGTCCTTTCTTGATAATACTGATGTATCATAGTTTAGAAATTAGCTACATTTTTTTCAGGGTTGTTGTAGCATACTCAGGTTTTCAGGGATTCACCAAAAAACCGACACATTTCAGATTCTACAGGCAGGAGCTTGACCGAAAATGTTTTCACATGGGAGCAGGTTTGCCTTGAAGGCTTTGGCTCTCTCTCAAGCTATGATACCAAACAGCCCTTCATGCCTGACTGCTTTTGATACTCTGACTCTGTTACTGCGAGCTGGAAAGAGGTGAAATCTGAGATGAGCCAAAAATAGTTTTTTTTGTTGGATACATTTTTTAAAGAAAAGCCTCCAATGTTTGAATATTTTTATCCTTTTTTTTTTTCTCCATTTCGCTTTTAAAATCTCTCACAATCACCTGCTCCTCCGAGGGGTTAATACACTCTGACATTAGGAGTGCTTTTAAAGCCACACACTCTTAAGCTCTCTGGCTACTTGTTGTTCCAGTAGCCAGCTAAGCTCTTTGGTCCCCACTGTGCTTGGTATTCACTCGGTGAGAGTGTGTCTGATAGACACAATCAGAGATTTCAAGTCAAACACGAAGTCAGCATTAATACAGCTGAAGTTGAGAAAAGAACACCATGTTTATGTGCCAGTAGCCGACAATGACCTTTTTCTTAATCTGTCAAATTCAAATATGTCAATAAAACAGCTGACTTCATAGTAATTATTGTAATATAGCAGCATACAGGATTATAGATTATATTTGAAACTTTTAGAAATCACCATGTTTCACTTAAAATGACCTTCCATGTGTCCGTGTAGGAGTCTGTAGGAGGACAAGTGACAAAACAAGATAACAAATGAGCAGCAAAGTGTGTAAATGATGACTGTAAATGATCAATGATCCACCTTATCTGTTGTGCTTAATTGGACCCATTGAACCAGTGACATTGATTTCTTAAACCTTTCACCTTTGACCTCAGCGTGGGCAGCTTCCTATATAGTTCTTTATTCTTACTGCATCCATGCGATACTTTTCTGCCTCCTTTTAAGAACTGTATGAATATTGTCAAATTTTAAAAAATGCAACAACAGGGCTTCTAGGTGAGTCTTCTATGACTCCATCTTTCTTTTACTTTGTATAATCTCACCATCGCATTGTTTCTAACTCAGACTTTTGCTGAGTTGTGCTGTTTTGTGCATCCAAATTATACTGTACCTACCTCCTTGACAGCAAGTGTCAATTTTTTGTCTCAGAGGCTTTAGAATCAAGACAAAGACGAGCTAAGAGACTGACAGTAAAAAGGGGAAAGAAAGATGCCATGAACACAAAGAAAATGATTGAGGATTGAAAATCCATCTCCTTGGTGTTCTGCTCACTTAACGGTCATGTGCTGATCGAATGTTACCTCCATAACTGGTGTTAGGGATAGGTAGTAATGCTTATAATGGGAAGAGGAAAATTTTCACCCACTCTGTCTCCAGCAATCAACAGAGGGGATAGGGCCCTAATCAGAGAGCTGCTTGACGGCAGAGAAGCCTCTCCTCTGGTGATTCAAACTGTTTCTGATTCTGAGATAGGTAGATGGGCTTGACATTTCACTGGAGCAGTTTACCTCACCGAGCAGCACTGAATGTAATGGACTGTGAGTGTTTGAAAGTTTTATTTTTTCACATTTTGCATGGCCTACTGAGTTTGGTCACAGGAAGAGTTAAATGACTTTAATGACACACAGGAAAAATGGCTTCCGCCGCTAAAAATGGGATTCCTTGGATGCATTTAATGTCAAATTATGTTGTTAGTCATCAAATTACAAACCATGCTGGCACAGACATTCCAACTCTCTG
>JAQNCA010000009.1:2822848-2835998 GCA_029783725.1 Acanthurus tractus
ACTTATTCAGGTCAAGTGCGAGGTTTATTGCCACTTAACTCAACATGTTGTGTCTTCAATGTATTTTTGTTTCTCGCACTCAGTGGGTTTTTGAACACAGTTGCAGCAGAGCTTTAGTTATTGCTCATTTAGACCAAAGATGAGATTTAAGTGGACTATTTTGTTTTCCCAGGACAGAAAAACTGTGAAAGAATCGATTAATTCTCCATCCATATATTTTAGGATGTTTGTATTTTTAAGCTGAGATAGTATAAAGGTAGTCTCCAGAAATGTGTAGTGTAGTTTTTTACACCATGTGACACCTCTTTGAGCTCTGAGCTCTAAAGGACTGCAGCAGATCTAAGCTGTGTAACAAGCACAGAACAATTAGACCCATTTTGAACACATTATCTTTGTAACTGAGTCCAACTCCAAAGAAATCGTCATGTACGATTTAAGCTAAATGGTTTTTTTTACGTTTTTTTAAAAGACCAGTTTAAACCAGACTAAAACAATAAATCAACTCTTTCTAACATCATGACCGACTGAGTCATAACTGTGGAGTAAAACAAGACGGACTGATCCACAGCGAATTACTCACATTAAGCAGAACACCCATGAAGTAGGAGGTTAAACCTCCAAGACCTCATAGTTGTTGGCCTGCTCTTATTGTTAATTTGATATTGATAAAAGCTTAAATTAAGGCTTCAGACGGCACACTTGAGTTTGCCTCCTCAAAGTCAGGCTGATGAGCCGTAAGGACTTGTCATTGTAATGAGCAAGCCTCATTATGAACCAAATCACCCTGTTCTCTTAGGAATTACGCATGAAGAGCACTCTTTTGTTACCGCCAACACCGACACACTACTGTATGGGGCTCCACTTGCTCATTATTTCTGTGAATGGTCAAGATTTTGCAAAATAAAACCAAAACAGCCTCTGTAGGTACCCCCACTCAAAGACCTACTGGATTTTCACTTCAATTCTAACTATTCTGTTGGGTATCTGGATGTATTACAGGCATACATTTGTAAAAGGAAAAACTGAAGAGTTTTTTGTATGAGAGGACACCCTTGACAAAAACAGGGGCAGGGAACATCATTCATTGTTTTAAAAACATATGTACTCCAAGAAGAATGCAAAATATTTAAGTGTCAAGCAGGAGAGCTGTCACTTTCCAAACATCCATTTTAACTTCTCCCATGCGACGCCAATTCGGGCTATCATTCAAACTGTCTTGTTTTGTTTACTCCTCCATGCTTGCCAGTTCAAATGACGAAAAAAGTGATATGCTGGAAAAGGGAACACTTGAAAAAAAGAAATCTCCGCTCTGGGAAAGCTGTCATCCGGAGTGCTGATGTGAAAGTAAAGCAGGACAGAGGGGATTGTTACATGTTACAATAAAAGATGCATTTACTCTCAAAATCAATGTTTAATGTGTCAGAACTACGGCCACTCTGACACAACTTAGGATTTAATTATTAACAGGACAGCGCTGCTGACGGCTCAGCTTTCTGTCAGATGTAAGGAGGAAACGACAGACACAGAAAGAAAAGGATTTTTAAGTCAGAGCTTGCAAGTCATCTGATCCCATGTAAAACTGGTGTGTGTGTGTGTGTGTGTGTGGAAATGGACACACACACACGCACACCAGAGTGTGTTTAGATGGGGTTGATGACTGTGCTTGATGTGGTGGCATCTCCACACCTGTGCTGCCATCTGTGCCCCTGCACCCCCTGTGACCGCTGTGCCTCCTGGCACACAACAAGTGTCGCATAGAAACCTTGATGAACACATCTCACTCTCCTGTCCTCTACAAGGAAGAGACAAAGACACTGGGCTTTCCTTTGAATGTCTAAACCCAAAAACAAGCATAAACAAGCTTGAGGAGCAGCTCAATGTTTTGGGAAATGGGTTTAATTAATTCCTTGGCAAGGGTTGTGTGACAAGGTAGATGCCCCTGTCATGTCTACATGGTAAATACGGAGCTGTAGCCAGTAGCTGTTAGCTCTGCTGGGCAAAAAGGCTGCAAACAGGAAGCAGGCCAGTCTGGCTCTGCCTAAAGGTATTAAAATCCCCATACAAGCACCCAAAGAAATCTTATTTATCTTTTTTAGCCCCAGCAATCCAACCCAAACCCAACTATTTCTTTAAAATAAAATACTGAGAAATATCAAGGGTGGCAGCAGTAAAGTAGAACATGTTTGCAACTCGAACACCACATGCAGAAATACACTTGTATAGATAACTCTGGAGATGCCTGAGCCCTGGAAGTTCACCTTAAAAAGCATGTACTGTGTATAAAGACTGAGTCCTCACTGCAGCAGTTCAGGTTTGATTGTGATCAGAGGCACTGTGCTGCATGCCAGCCTCCCCTCTCTCCCAGTCTCTCAGCCGTCATTATAATAAATTATGCAGAAATGTCCAAAAAATTATAAAAAGAACACACTTCACACATCCAGTCTTTCCCGCTCATACAGATA
Source organism: Acanthurus tractus (assembly GCA_029783725.1). Classification (NCBI taxonomy): domain Eukaryota; kingdom Metazoa; phylum Chordata; class Actinopteri; order Acanthuriformes; family Acanthuridae; genus Acanthurus; species Acanthurus tractus. Next base: position 2,825,311 of record JAQNCA010000009.1, read on the forward strand.
CATCACAGAAATGCATAGATGGATATAGAAAAAGCAGAAACAAAACAAAAGAGGATGACAAAAAAATAACTCTCAGAAGGAAAATATGGAGACAAAAGCTGAAAGAAGAAATGTAAATGCGTAACAGGGACAGAGGAAAAAAAAAGTTTATCATGGCAAATTGAGGATAATTTCTGTTCTTAGCCTGCAGCAGAGAAAACATAATTAATTAGACAAACACACAGCATTCCCACTGACACACACACACAAAGGACCAGACACTTACACAATGAAAATGTAAGCATCTCAAACTGAGCCACCTTCGCTGTCTAACTCTGTCACTGTTGGCTGCACTGTTTCATCAGCGCAGCGTGGCGTGGCGTCCTGCATGCATGCCACTTGGAACATGCAGGATCGTGGCTGGGGCATTTAGTGCACTGCTCGCATCTGACAATAGCAAAGGGAGCCACCAGAGAGGGCTTCTACCCCCTGAGGGGCACTATGCACCTCCTAAGTGGTTTACTCTGCGTTGTCACAACGTTTCCATAAAGCCCGGTGGGACGGGGGCTGCGCTCTCCTTTCATCAGCAGCAAACCTAAACGAGCTTTGTCAGGCTCGCTAATGCACGCTGGTGGCTCTGCAACTTTTTGCTGAGCATCTGCACATGTTTATATATGTGGGTATAAATCCCTTAGTGCGTGTCCACGCTCTGCAAGGATGGAGGGGTAAAAAAGTCTTTAAAAAATTCCCCTTAATCCACAGGACCTACATATAATGCTGCCATCGTTACCACCCAATCTCCCCCCCTGCTGTTTATCTGCGGTGCAGTTCACAGTGTGGTCAGAGCTGGTCAAGGGCAGAGTTGGACGCTAACTCAGCAGGTCAGCGGCTCTAATTGCTGCCAGTCATTGGTTAAATATTCCTCCTGTTTCCCTCTCAGTGAGTGGGGACATTATAATGATGAGGGTGAACGATGGGAAGATGAAGCAGCGATGAGGTTAAAGCGAGGAGGAGGAGGAAGAGGCGGTGGGGAAGAAGGTTAATCACAGAGGCAGTGAGTGCTTGAAGACAACATTTCAGAGGCGATGATGAGTTAATCATGACAAGGATAATGATGGTTTACTGACCAGCGGGTCACAAGTTCACATGTCCTGCAAAGTCATCTTTTTTTTAAGGCATTACATCGACTCTTTCTGAAAGCATCAGCTAAATGTAAAATCGCAAAAAGACTGATGAAGATGAGGAAGGAAGTACAGATGTCTGGATGGCAATTGATGAAGGCCAGTAATGAGGAATATGACAGGTTGAGTGAAAATACTGGGTGTAATTTTAATAATAGCTCCGATGCTTTCACTTTTAACAACTCAGTATATTTTGCTCTGTGAGGTTTCCTGAGGTGAACACAAATCTCTGCGATTGAGTGCATCACGCTCCGGCAGGTTTTGCACGAAACCACCTTTCTTTCTTATTCTAATCTGAGGCCTCATTTTAATATGAATATGTTAAAAGAAGCCCATGTGGATCTTTGCTGGGTGTGTCAGGTATCTTCAATGGAGGCTGAAGCAGCAGAGGTGCGTGAGGACAGGGAGCACAGGAGAGGAGAAGTTACGACAACGACGCAGGGATAATAAGGGATAATGCTGTGTGGCTTTGATGTCTCACACCTGAGTCTGAGACGGCTCACATAAAATCCCATCATCATCCAAATACATCATGTTTTTACCTACTGTCTCCCTATTACCAGTAATTACACAGTTGCCGATGCAAAACACACGTGCAGTTATGTCTTTCCATAGTCACTGTATCTTGACTTATGCCTTTACTCTCCCTCTCCCTCTCTCTCTCTCTCACAGATACACATACACACGCACACGCACTCACTTTCTATCTCACTCTTTCTCTGATATCCATCTTTGCAGGCTCCCTGCTGGTAGGTGGTCAAACGTTAATCCCTCCGGAGTCTGGGTCTGATCACTCCCTCTGCACCACATCAGCGACCCCGAGGCATAAACTTGCATCCTTCACATGAACTTGCACACATTCCACCACCCACACCCACACCTACACACACACACTCACACACACTTCCTTTCAGCTATCTTTTTTTCAGCCAAACTCCTTACCCACCTCCCCTTCCTATCATCCAAATCCTCTCAGTCTCATTCCAGCCCTCTCTCTGGCTTATTATGGTTTACATATCCCTCGCTTCCCTCGTTTTTCATGCCCTGATCTGACCCTAGTGTCACAGACAAAATTTGCAATTAAGGCCCCCAAAATGTATTAAAATGTCTTGAACGTAGTCATTGGAGGTCTCATTTCACCAGACTCAGTGACAGAATTATTTGTGCTGCATGCCCACACTAGGATTAATATGGAGCAGGGTCAGTTCTGTGGCACAATGTGGATTTTATCTGTTTTTTTTAGTATAGTAGCACATTGTGCAATTTATCTGCTTTATTACATTCAATTGAACCTAACAATGAATTTCCTGTTGTTTGCCTTAGTGTAACTTCTCTATTCAATTTGGACTGTGAGGCATTATTTTATTTCTTTGTTGTGTCATTATTCTTTTTTTTATATGCTGGATCATAAACGCCACATCTGTTGCAGCCCAAGCAAGTGTATTGCCGTAGCTGTAAAACATTTTTCTGCCTACTTCAGCCACAGTTTAAACCCAATAACTTTAGTGGAAAAAGTCCTCCATCATGCAAAGCAGCTCTGCATTATGAAGTCCTCCTCCCCTCTTCATCTTCTCATCTCTGTCCGTTGATATTCTGTTCCTGGTGGACCTTCCCTATAAGTTAAGTGGACAAACCTAAGGATTGCCATCGTGATCATAAAAGTCATGATCATCATCATTATGATTATGTCTCTAACTCTCCAACCATACCAGTTACCCTCCTCCATCCTTAATCCTGCAGCTCTTGGTTAACGACTGGAGAAAGCGACAACAGAAGGAGAAATATAGGAACAAAACACAAGCAGCCAATCCCATGTCAGGGCTAGTGCAGATCTAAATATAGAACAAACACATTTGTATAACAAGGCTTTAGCCTTCACGAACAGGACACCTGTCACTCTCAGCGTCTGTATGTGTGTGTAGAAAGAGAATGTTTGCATGCCTGCTGACAAAGAAATCATGTAATTACATTTTTTTAGAGTCTGCGTGTCCTTGCCTCTGCTTGATAGTGCAGCACCTTTGGTAAACATGTGCAGCGGGTAAATGGACGTTATTTATTTGTGTGTGTGTATTTATGTAGGAAGGAAGGGAGAGACAGCAGGAATGTTACGACAAATATCCCAGCAATGTCATTCAAACAAACCAATGCACACCACAGATGATTTATGCTGCTTCATGTGAGTAAACATATGTACTGAAAGAAAAAATCATGTGCAACTGCCTACTAATGATGCCAATTTCTCATACAAAACCATATCAAAGGCTTGTGGAATGATATGTACATATCCCCTTATACGACAATTTCCTCCACACTTCAGCACCTACAAATAGTGTTTAAATCATATTCCATCACACAAAGAAAGAATAATATATGGCATTAAGCTGCTTCAGCGTTTTTCCAACTCTTCCTTTTTGATAAAACATGCATGCGCAGTCACGTTAAATGCACAAGATGGAAGGCGGCAATGGGCAGGTACAGAGTCGCACTGTACAGTCACACAGCTCCTGTTAGTCTATAACTAGGCTGCTTCAAGCACCCCCACCACCCCCCACAGACACAGAGCCGGTAGGTAATTTTAGCAGACAAAAGAAACAAGCTGTTCGCCGACTACCATCTTAATGCGCCCTGACACAAACAAGCAGTTTTGACACAATACCTTTCGATCACAATGTGTTTGTGTTTGCGTTAGCTTTACCACTTCAGTCAAAGCCTCTTTTTCTTTCTCCTGCCTCTTTGTCAGCTCTCGGGGAGGCTTCAGCACAGAACAATCTGAGGACGCTCAGTGTAACAACTTGAGACTATTTCAGAAAGGGTCTTGGTGCCAGGCTGGTGACTCTTCTATGGAGTTTAACTTCTTAAACACAGAGTAAATGGCAGGTAATGATCTAAAAATGAAAGGACAGAAGAAAAATGAAGCTCAGTTGTCACTTAAACTTACTGATGTGATGTCAAAGTACACTTATTCTCCTCCAATGAATACGTACTGAAAATGCATGCATAAAGAAACCTATATGTGAACACACATACTCACACACGCACACACACACTACCATTAAGGCTATACAGATACTTGGCTACTGACAAACTGCTTACACACGTCTCTGGGTGCCAATGCCTTGAGTCAAATTATCCAACACTTTTCACACAGGGAGCACTTACACAACTCTCTCCCCGCGGGGGCTACATTGAAGGTGTCCTTTTGCTAACAACACTATCATGGGCGCACACCTACGATGCGTGTTTGCACACACACACACACACACACACACACACACACACACACACACACACACATTCCTGAACTCTCCAGCATGCGTGCATACACACACACACACACACACACACACACACATAGATGCTTACACAGGATCGTGTGCACACGGGTGGAGTAATTACAGACATTTTAATCACTGAACTCTACTCCTGTGGGGCACAGCAGACGTAGCAGGGAGTGGGCAGAAGAAGAGGCCCTTGACTGATTTCAACCTTGGCTTAATGATCGTCGTTTGAGCCTGAATGCTTTGCTGCAGCTACTATGGCAGATGCCACTTCTTTTCAGGGAGCCATGGAAGAATCAAGGATACTCTGTGAGGAGTAAAATGAGTTCAGATAAATTGGATGCAGCATTTTTTTTCCCTGCAAAATATATAACAAAATTCAGGGGTATAATGCTGGCCAGGACGTGGTCAATATCATTTGAGATGGATTCAGGACAAAATAATCATTACCAATTTTGAAATGCTGGAACTTTGGTTTTAAACTTTGGCTTTAGGACAAGATTGAATTTAAAAAAGGAACGAATGGTACATTTCATTTGTCTGATTAGTCCCACATTTAATCAAAAGCATTGCGGTGCTTCGTTGTTTACCTCATGATCGCGAGGGATTTGTCAGTGAAAAAGCTTAATCCAGCTAAAATCAAACTTTCAGCTTTAACCTTTCTGTCTTTGAATTGCAGTGCACAAATCAAGAGACGTAGCATGGCAGAAATAACAAAAACCGTTTATCACTTCCACCATATTAAAACAGATAAAACTTTTTCCCTCACGCTGCACACAGCTCTGACATTTCTCCACTGCCTTATCTAAGGTGGAAATATGAAGGAAGTATGAAAAACAACAGGACTAACTTCCTGCCACTATATCACCTGAGTTTTGTTCCACATTGGTGGAGGAAGAGGAGGAGGAGTACACAAAGCCAGGGAGTGTGTTTTAGATTGCAGGGCCGAGCTCCCCGAGAGGACGAGGCCTCTCCTTGACCCCCCCCCCATATGTCTTGCAGTTCAGTAGATTAGCCGGAGCACAACAGAGGCCAGTGCTATCGCCGCCTTGCAGCCTCCTTAGCCCCACTGGCCACACAAGATATCGCTGACACACACACACAAACACATGCACATCCAAATCTGTGCGCTACTTCGGGACACGCATGAGCCCACCCGTCAACACACACACATACACACGCATAAAACTGTTGGTCCTCATTGCTGTCAGTGTGCCCGAAGGTTCATTAGTGACACTGAGGTCGCTTCAATAGGAGCAGCACTTTCAAAGCACACACACGCATATGCACACATTAACTAAGGCACGGTCTGCTGATTCTATAAGCACACACATCTTCACGTCTGTACTGTATGCGCCTTTGAGTTAACATGTGCACAAAGATAAAAGAGTATCCGTCTCTCTGACCCCTAATGACAGAGTCCATGTGACTGCATCTTGCAATGCGTCTCTGAACCCACATTAACCAGCAAGACTTCATACTGTAAAAAAAAACTGATGTCAGGATCAACAATTCACTACCTAATTACTTCAAGGTCAATTACAGCGGCACTCCGCTTTGAAGTTTTTTGCAATGAAACATCAAAGGTGTTTTTTTCACCTCAGGATTTCAAAGCAGCAGGACGCCATAGAGTAATGTAACAAAAAAGGAAGGATGTGAAAACGAGGGTAGACATTCTGGTTACATGATTTCAGGGCGAGGACAGGCAAAGGGGAACATGAGAGAAAAGAACAGCATTTGTCATATTTCTTTTATAAGATATTGCATTGGATTTGTTGTACACGGTGCATAAGGTAAATGTCATGTTCGCACAGCGCTGTCTGATATAATCCCCCTGAGAACAGGAACATGAGATGCAAATGGCGTGTTCCTGGCAAAAGTTCAAACACTGGCAAAATTTCAGGCTATAAAAAAAAAAGGGCTTTGAAGGATAATTAAATAATCCTGCTATAATCAAATATAACACGTGTTCTGTAATTACCATTTGCATAAAGTCTTTTGGGTTATTTGTCATTTTCTAATGATGCCTTGCAGTTGACTTTGAAAAGTACATGCTGAACCTCACGATTTGTAATAAAAATTATGAATTAAACCTAATTACTGAACTGCGTAAATTACTATAATTTGGAATAAGAAATCATTTCTGAAGAACTATTAAGGGACTGGATTTGTTCAAGTATTTGACTTTGGACATTTCTTATATGATTTAGATGGCAGTATAATTTGTCGAATTATTCATCAAAGTGGCCATGCTGGGATTGTTCCTCCAGCCTCCAATATAGTGAGTTTCTGGATCAACCTTTGCCAGGCATTATTAAAATACCAAATACTGCATGAAGCCCCAGTGCTGTGAGGTTTGATAAAGACTGGGAAATTAGACAAATCACACAGCATCTGACGACTGAGGTTGCTTTCCTAGCTGAATTTAAATGTGAAATATTCAATTCTCTTGTGTGCAGAGGGGCCAGACAGTAATTGCACATCCCTGACATCTGCGTGCTTGTGACATTTCACATCTTGTTTCGAAAGGAGGCTCATCTGCCAAGCACAGCTTCATGAAAAATGCTTGATTAAAGTGAGCTAAAACCAGGCATAGCTTTTATTGTTTACATGAAAAAATGAAAGGGGGCTGTCCTGATGTGCTGCAAAAACCAGTACAAACAAAAAAAATGAAATGTACTTTTACAGTCAGCAGGAGGTTTAATGAATGTGAAAATTATTGATTCAGTACCTTGTAACAGCAGTCAGTGATGAGGAAACACAGGCAACATAAAAAATAAACAAAATAAACAACATAAACACATTCACAAAAAAGGATCAAAATTTACACAGCCCCCTTGGCATGAGCTAAAAAAAAGGAGGGCACAGTTTAATTATCAATGACCACAGTTCAGCTTGTTAGACCATGAGGATGGATTGCTAATCTGTGGGCATGAGCTGCTAAACCAGGGCCACAGATGATGAACCCCAGAGTACAGTGCAAATGACATGCACACAGATCTGTCAACACAGAGCACAGATTTACACATGGCTCTTTCTTCTCATTTCTCAGTTGACCCCTTTGAGATCAGACTGTAAAAAAGGTTATCCGCTAGGAGGGTAAAGATTAAATGATGAACAATGGTAAACTTAAACAGAGATGGAATGAACGGCTTCAGTGTTACACAATTTTTTGATCTATTTGATCCATTTTTTTGTGTGAACTTTGCATGTGAAATCAGCGAGTGGTCAAAAGCTGATGTTTTCCTCATGGAACTGTGTGTGTGTCATTCTGTGCGCCCCACTTTTCTCCTGCTAGCTTGTTTGAGTCTGACTTAATTGCATCTACTTTGAGCCAAAAAATGTCCACACTGAAATAACTGTAATCAGTTCAGTGCCGCCTGAAGTGTTGACATAGTCAAGTATTAAAAGTCTGATGCTTATATTCTATTTAATTATGATTTGCACAGCTTCCCAACATTTTGGAAATCAGGGTTGTATCAAATTTCCTGTGAATCCATTCTCAAAAGACGTATAACAGAGAAACACATGTTGTCTGCATCAGACAGACAGAGTTCATAAAAATAAGAATGAATGGTCTTTGATGCTGAGACCGAGTCCATCTTATAACTTCCAAACATCTCAAAACCCACTAATAACATTGTTGTTTACCTTCATATTGGACAGATAACAGTCAGTGCTACGACTTGCACATGTGTGTGTTTGAGAAAATGCTTGGACAGGGTGGGGATGGGAGGAAGGGGGGTGTTGTGGTGTGTATGATAAATCCATCTCCCTGCACCTCCATGCATTAGCATTGCTAATGTGAATAAGTGGTTTAGGAGCTGAGCCATGAGGAATACCAAGTCAATCTGGCCACTAGTGAATGTATATTAGCTGTATGTGGTTAGATGGCTTCATGCTCATCCACACACACGCACACCCACGCACACGCGCACACACACACACACACACACACACACACCCACACCCACACCCACACACACACACACAATCACACAAACTGTATTTATAACTTGACTGGTCCATCCTGAAACTCTGTCCGTTAAGTCAGCATGAAGTGCACGCCTATTCAGCCTTACATATATTGTTGCCATTTAAAGACACATGCATGTTCTCACATATACCTCAAGCTCTTACATCCGCCATTATGTTTTCTGTGTTTTTTTTTAAAGGGATTACAGAGATGGTAAGGTTTAACTTTTCTCACCATTTACTCCTCGTTTATTTCTTTGTGTTGTTGTTTCGCAACACACCATTGCCATTCAACTGAATCAAGATGAAGGCTTTGTCAGGAGTAATCATGGCTGGAGGGCAGCAGAGTGAAAAGTTAAAAAACAACAGATGAGAGAATAAGATGTAGAAAGGAGGAAGCAATAAACACAGAGAAACACGGCAGGAGGAAAGTACGGACAGGGTTAAAAGGTGAGAGAGGTGTGGAATGATAAAAACAAACCTGCATGGCAAATAACAACTGACAACCCCTCCCACACACAGAGAAATACACAAACATACACATGTTCTGTCATGAAGGCTGGAGAAGGATGCTGAGCACTATGAGCTCAACCTCACACTGACATCAGATGTTGAGTTAAAGCATCAGGCAAAACTACGTGAAGGGAGTTAGAAACTCAGACTTCATGTAAAAGTATGTGCAGCCAGGAGAAAAGAAACAGTTTATTGAGTGTTTTGGTATCCATAATGTGATGTATTTACGGTGAGAGCTGGAGTTCTCATGAGACTGTACGCACAGAAGAGCAGGAAAAAACAAAACACCAGTGAAACACTGGAAAACGGTGTGTATCCTCCTCTGGACTGAGTTAAATATATGTATAAAAACATTCATGTAATTCAAATTTATTCAACATTGTGAGTGAATGAAGTTGCGTTTAAGTTTGCTAAGTGAGGTTGATAAGTGATGATTTTGTGTTCCTGAAGATTTTTCTAGATATTTAAGATGTCATTTTTCCACAAAACTAATGAAAAGTGTGCAGCAGCATAGGGTAAGTTGTGGTTTATCACACTAGCAGGGTATTGTGCGCTGTGTGTATTTTATGATGAACTGTATTTTGATAAAGCCACTATTGTTGCATACAGTATGTAGTGTTTTGACTCCGAAGTCTTTTTTGTCTACACTTTTTGCACTTGGATAGTCCAGTCTGTTCTGACAGTCTGTTGGACAGTCATGTGAGTCGATGAGTGGTTTTATTGCACCATTGTTCTCATAGTATCAGAGTAAATGGTTGGATGGTTGAATCTGCAGTCGTATCCTCCTATACCAAAATATCTCATATGTTCTTATTTTAGTAGTTGGTACTGGGAATTACTCTGGGGTCTTGACTTTCGCATGCAATGAACAAACATGGCTTTGACCCAAAATATGACCAAGATTTCTGCCATACAGACATTGTGGCACAAGCAAAATCTCACTTAGCCAAGTTAATGGTCAGTTGTGCAGCAGCCAAATGTTCAAACAATGAATGCATACACAAGAAGTGACTATCCCAACTGTCACTGCAGACAAGTCATCTAAATTGACAGAACAGCCATCTAATCTGTAAGCACCACACTCATCAAAAGCTGGAACGTTGCTGGTGCATCACCAAACCAAAGGGCATTACCCTGAACTGAGTAAAGGCCCAATGTTGTTGCAAATGGAGCAATGTCTTGTGCTCTCTTAGACAGTGGTACCTGCCAATAGTCCTTGAGCAGATCAAATCTACTGACAAACTTTGCATGATCGATGCAGTCATCCATCTGCGGAAGCAAAATACATCTGCCTTTGTGATACTGCTAACCTTGTGAAAATCAGAACAGAATCTGAACATGTCAGATTTTGGGACAGGCAAGCAAAGGGAGGTCCAGCCAGAACATGAAAGTTCAGCAATGTTATTCTCTATCATGTGCTTCACTTCTTCATGTAAGTACTTCAGTTTCTCAGCAGACACACTAGCCAGATGCCTGAATCAGCCAGCCTTTTTCCTGGAAATATCTGGACCCCCTACACCGGCAATTCTGGACATACCACTAGGCTAACATCCCCCTGAGACAAATCAAACAAAAAAAAGCAGCCAGTGCACCGGAGCTGACAAAAGAGTCAGTGCTATACCTCAAACCAGTTCAGAGCACCAAGGATCAAATTTCTCAGATGAAGGAATAACTGACACAAGGATAAAAGTACTTCATGCTGCAGAGTCTCTTAAGATTTTAACAGGGACCTTCTTACCATGCCATGTCAAAGAAACAAAAC
>JAQNCA010000009.1:2837283-2860012 GCA_029783725.1 Acanthurus tractus
AAGCATTTTGATAGGTAGAAAATGCAAAAGTAGCCTTGTATCCATATTCACATGCTGTACCAGGGACTCCTGCAGGGAATATGTCCCCACTTTTCAGTAGGTGAGACCCACATATACACACTCTGTTTAAATTACAGAGCTGACAACCTCTTTTAAGATTGACATGGAAGCATGGTCCATGTTCATCTGCGTTATTATGGTAATCTTGAGGATAAAACGTGCTTTGTTTAAGTCTGACAGCTCCTATTGTGGTAAGAGCTGTCCATGATGTAGACGCAATCACCTCGAGAGACCTAGGAAAAATGTATGTATTGGAATAAGAAAAAAAAAACCTTTGCTGAACCAGCTGACAAGTGATCTTTCAACAGTGTTGTCTGTATGAAACTTGATGAACATCTGTGCCTCAATTCTGTCTGATTCTGCATTGCTATCCCATGTAAGGAGGCTAGGCTAACATACTGTCTCACACCTACTCTATATGTAAAGCACTTTGTCCCTGCTCCTATCTAGATCAGTTTGTTGCAAGACAAGGCCTGTATCTATCCTCTATTCTCAGTGAAACTGTATATCTCCACATTTACATGTCTGCTGCCATATGCATTGACCTTCTCTCACTATGTAGAGTGTAAGTACAAGTGATTGCTCGATACAGCAGCATGGCTGTCAGGAGGAGTCGGGGAGGTCACCAGTCTGCATGCATTATTTAAGTGAGAGGCGGACAGCAGGTCAGGACCTGGAGGAGGAGGACGGCCTGACGCTTGGTGAGGATCGGCTCAGTGCCAGCAGTCGCCCTCCTCTGGTCAGAATCAGAAATGTGGGAGGTCATCTTATATTCAGTTACCCCCTTGTAAAACAAAACTAGACAGTTTATCAAGAGTATAATAAAACTTTCAGTTTGCGGTGTCGCACGTAGCACTCTTCACAAGCTGGGTTCAGCAAGAATGTAAAGCCATATTTGAGAAGACTTTACATCATCACATTAAAAATACATTGAGTAAAATATGAATCTCTCTTTCATATTAATTTAACTAGGTTTTAAATCCTCATATCATGTAAATCATTTTATTTAACTGTGAATGTTGAAATGCATTTTAAAAACTTTTGGCTAAACTTTGATGGGCTTCAGCAGATCCAGCAGAACAATCATGTCTCCTACAAATTACATTTACATACAAATAATTGGCAACATCAAGTTTATTATGCTAGCAAGATAATTACATTTTTCATCAAACAGAGTAAGAAAACCTTATTTAACATAGCTAACATGACGCAGGATGTTGATACTGAATTGTGGGAGTAAATGTTGTCGACTGAAAACATGTTTTAGTAGTTTTTCTACATTGACCTTGCAGTCTGAAACCTGCTTATATTCCAAGTAAAGCAGAAAGCAAAGTAAACGCCAGTCTTACATGTGCTCACTGAGTGTAGCCTTGCAGTAGTAATAGCAGTGGTAGTGTTGAGGATTTAGTGTGAAATGACTCCTCAGTAAATGACATTAATGTGTTATCAGTGTGATATGCAGTCTGTGCGTGTAATATCCTGTTTGTTTTGGCATTCTTCATGAGAGAGATTATAACAACTGATCAACAAGAGATGCAGGAAGCTAAAATCACACTCAAATAAACTGATTAATTAGATCCATAAGTCATAACGATGAATATGCTGTGGGACTCCACAGAACAGACTCTGTGCTCATCTAAATTACTGAATATGCTTTAAATGGAATAAATGAGGTCTGGATATTGCCTCTACATGAGGCGAACCATGTATCAAGTGAGGAAATGAGCAATATGTTGAAATTGGAGTTCTGAGGTTAGCCATTACCCAAATAGTGGGAAAAGCAGAATCTGTGCGCCCATAAATGATGAATTGCCATGTGACAACAGAGGAGGAAGATGAGACTGCAAAGCCACGCAGGCGCTCTCATGTTAGGATGTACTGCAAATAAAAAAAGGAAAAAGATGAAGGATAAGAAAGAGAGAAGGTAGAATCCTAAATGAGGAGGAGAGGGGAGAGCCAAGGCCCACAGTGGCAAGAGGGCAAGAGGGGACGAGTTGAGAGGAAGTATGTCGGAGAGAAAAAGTAATGGGTAAGACGAAAAAGAGGTGGAATAGACAAAGGGTGGGTTCGATGAAGGGTGGGAAGGCCTCGGGGGTTGTTAGTTTTAATTGGGCCTCAGGCTCCGGGACACACAGCGACAACATCAAAGGTCAGATATACATCAAGCACTGCTGGGAAATGTCGACTCAAGAGGGGAAGGGCCGCTGGGCAGAGAGAAGAGGAGAGGAGAGGAGACCGAGAAAGGCCATCGGTAGCAGATACATTACAGAGGGAGGAACTTTTTGAGACTTTGCAATGGATGTGATCCACAGAGGGAGAGCTGGGATTGAATCTGAGGGGGACAGCTGATATTATATTATATATATTTTGGACACTGAATTACAAAAAACGCCCAAACCTCCCATGAATTCACGCAATTTGCCTGTCCAAAAGCTATTACACATTAAAGTCCAACTGTAATCATGTTCAGTCAACCTTTTTCAAAGTCTGAAATTGTCTGTGTTTGATTGACTGCAGCTGGTAGAGAATGAGAGATAAAGTAAATCAGTTTGTGATGAAGCACAAGGTGGTTTTGTTAGTGGTTTTGAACAGTAAAATCCACACTGACAACTGAATTTAACATCGTAATTGAACACAGGTGAATTACAGAGCACATATATACAAATACTGTTGCAGTCAAACAAAATATAAATAAATAGCATTTGAACTTTTTGCATTTCTATGGTCTTGTGTGTGCTGGGATGATATTACACTGCATATATATCACATAGCCAGCTCTATCTATGTAATGCTGTGTCAGTGCTGGAGAAATGTCTGGATGCAGCCTTTATCATTCTGCTATGGGAGAAAAAAAACCCAAACTTGTTTTAATTTTTTTAAGCCAATCACATTCATCTTTGTCAGTGCTAAGCCCAGGATGCAGGTGTTCCTGCAAAATCAGAAACATGCAGATAATGGAAGGGAGAGTAAAATGCCGACTGAAATAGTCAGCCAACGGCAGGCTCATATCCACAGTCCCTATCTGGTGAGTCAGACTATGCTCTGTTAAATTCATTCTTTTCATTCTACTGCTGCTTGAGTAAAACTGTTTGATGTAAGAAACAACAGAGTCTTTCTCTGCGAGTATCAAACTTAATGTTTGGGACCAAATTTTGAACGTTTTCATGGCTTTAGATAGGGAAGGGTAACCCCTGAAGCCAACTCCCCAGACTCAACACAGTTTGAATTTTTCTCTCAAGCTCTCTATCTTGTTCTTTACACAGCTTTTTTTGTTTTGTGTGTACTGAGTAAAACACTATGATTGCCTTAGAGAACAGGTTGTGTAAAAGTTTGCATCCCATATTGATATTTCTCATTCCTATCTTAAAACTCTTGTCCTCCAACTTGATCAGATGACAAATGGGATGGATTTTTTTTTTCCTGAGCATTGGTGGCGTTTGTCTTTTTATGGGATTTTCTGCAATAAGAAACAATGCTAGTCTTTTAGAATCAGGAAATTATATTTAAGATATTGAAAGTCGAAGAAAAAGTTGACCCACATCTCAGTGGATTACACAGGGTACGTGGTACTAAAGGCACACATTAATTATCAATTTTACCTGCTGTTCCTGAGATGGACATACCTGATAACTTTCCTAATCTCCTGACACACGGAGAACATTGTCTTTAAAACTACATATCACTGAAAGACCTGAGTCACCCACTGCCTGAGAGAACAAAATAAACTTAGCATGGCACAGGAATGGTGATTAACTCTGTTGTAGTTGCAATGATGAAGGCAGTGACAGGTTAGCTGCTCTCAGGGAGATAGTGGAACAGTGTTAATTGACAATGGCCTCCTCAATTACTCTCATGTCAAAGTTATGAGATGGGAGAGGGCACGTATCGGAGGGCTAGGTGTGTGTGCAGGTTTGTGCGTGATTTCATTCCTGAGCTTTGTGTATTCATACTTTCAGTGTGCACGTGTGTGTGTGTGACGCATAGTATATACAGACAGGATAACACCAGGATTAACCCAAACTGACACCTTCTGATAGACTTCATGTCAACCTCATCCTCTGCTTCATTACTCCCAGTGACATACACACAAAAAAGCTCAGACGCAAACACACACACACACACGTTTGCTTTGTAGCCTCTTTGGACTGAGCACAGCAGGAAGAAGTGCAGAAGTTCAGAGGAACAGAGACTCCAGACAGATTCTGCCTTTTGTTTGCTGTGAATTTAATCACAGCTTCCAGATGTGCCTTTGAGTTTTGATAAGTGGGTGTTTAGATTATGTATATGAAAAAAGTAAACATTGTACTAAAACCCTATTGGTTTGATATTTCGTTATTTTTAGTATCTCCTAATAAAATTACAGTAGTTAAACAATATCATTAATAATTATTAGTGTTTTCACATTTACCTATTTGGATTAATTTTTGCACATTTGGCAAAAACAAATTAAAATTACTGGACGAAAATGCAGATGTGAAGAAAAATCCTCTAGTTTCTGAAATGTGTTTCAAAGTTTAAGTAGAGTCAAATGTTGTGATCCCCATAATACCTTTTTCTGTTCAGCTACATTCATTTAAAACAGCCAGCATGCATACAGCTACTTATACTACTTTTTCAGTGTCCTGCGTGCACTTTTCAATAAATGCATTTTAATATGAGACATCAATTCCTCTGAGAAACTGAAGGTGTTGACAGTGACTTTTGTGAGCTAATGTTACCGAAGTGTTACTCAGTGTGGTTTTCTGCCTTTTAATTGGGAAGCTGCTTGGAACTTCGCACTATAGAAAAACTATTTTCCTACATGTTTTTTTTTTAAAAAAACGTGTTGAAAGAGAAAAGCCAAGGCAACACAACAACAAACAATACAGACGGAGCCAGGTTGTTTAGCAGGTCGGTTTTTATCTATGAAAATAAGGGGTTTTGAATGAGATGATGAAAATGGCGACATGCTGTTATGCAGCTCAGTCCGTCTGTTATCTATTATCACGCAGCGTAGATTGAAACACTTTGTGTGTCACATCTATTAGACACAAATGTGATAATTGGTTGCAATTAAAAAGATAGTCGAATTGGAGCATCTTTACTTTTAGCATGATCTCTGGGAAATGTAGTCAGAAAATACAACAGAGATGACTCAGCTACCATGCTGAAAGAACAAATACATTAGACAGAATCTTGTGGATTATAAAAGAAGCTATTTCTGTACACTCTACTTTCTCTAATCTGCTGCATACTGCTTGGTAAAGAATAGACACCATTCTCTGAAATAATGTAGACTCCAGCAAAGTTCAACATATAGATAAAGGAGGAAAGGAGCAAAGTTTCTCACCCAGAGTGACTGACCTACATTTTGTCAGACACATCTAAGCACTGTGATGCAGGTAGCACCAGGGGAATTTATGTAGGATTTTTTTTTATTTTTCTGCAACTAACAAAGAGTTTTAGAGCAGAAACACAATTGTTTTACTTTCTGTTCACTTTTTGTATTATTTAAAATCATAAAAAAACTATATGTACAATACAATTCTAGCTTTACTTTTTTTTTTGTATAGCATGTTATTAAACCGCTCTCACCTGAAGTGTGTGAAGTATGTACTTTAATGACTCATTAGTACATGCATTTCACATGCTGATTGAGCCCCTGATAGGGCACACATTATGATGATGTGAGAGGCTAAAGAGACGTTGTGTGATAAACAGATGTGAGATGTGACACATGAGTTAACAGGAACGTGACCCTGTTAACTCCTGAGTGGCCTGGGCGTCGCCCCTGGAGAGCAACAGTAGCACTCTTCATACGGCCTGTGTAAGTGTGTGCAGAGCTCATGTTCATACGTGCCCGAGGTTGCGATGGGATTTCCTAATGAGTTGGTGGATGCCCGTCATTAAAAACATTAGCCATTAGCACAACGTGAAGGGACAGACTGTTGACACGAGGAAGACTGACTTAACTAGTGAGAAGTGATGTGAATCAATAGTGGAGATGCTGACACTGCAACTGCAGCAGCAGTGGCGCAGCTTTTTTACAGTAGTGTGTTAATTCATTGAGGACACTGATGTTCTCCTATCACACCAAGTAGGGTGCATTATGCATTTTTTCCCTTTTGACTGTAGGACCATGAAATGACAAGCTTGCAGGCAGAGTGCACTCCAGAGGGCATGAAGCCATCCATTGTGTATTAAAGTGCAGCTGTTGAGTCTCATACTGTTTTTCTCCTCAGGCAGAATTGGAACACAGGGGCTAAATATCAATTCCATTTGCTGAAAAAGTAAAACTAAAAACTAAAAAAAAATCCAAAGTTAACTTTCAGTGCAACACATTTTACCCTCTTTGTTTAGACCTATGAATATGATGTCAGTGCAGTGTCTTCATTACTGTCCTACATGAGAAATATTACTTTCCTACGTAAGCAATAACTACCAAGGTAGTTATTTCAGGTTTTCCTCAGATACCTTACTTAAAAACAGGAAGTGCATTTTGAATTGCTTCCATCAACTAGTGCTACATCTACAGACGTACAGAAAAAAAAAAGCAAAATAGAAAAACATCAAACAATGCTGACATCTGTCCTTGAAACGCATAACCAGAGCACTGAAGCAAAATCTGACTGCTTTACGTGGTTCCTGCTGGCGAACAATAAAGACATGTTATAGCAGAAAGCTGTTTGCTCCAGTAATATGATCTAGTGTTCAGTATAAGCATTTGTGAACCGTCAAAGCACAGAGAGTCCATGTATTTCAGTGAAAATGCGTGCATTTATAGATGCCTTGGATTGACTGAAGCACACTGCATGAAAGCAATGCAACACAGTCTATCATAAAATTTTAAAAGAGGTGAGCTTTTGATGGAGAGCAGACCCACACTATCCATTGATGGACTTCATCATCCAATAAAATTTGCACAGCCTGCCTCAAAAGGTTTGGAAACACACCAACAACTATTAGATCTAACTGTTCACAAAGCAGTATGGTGTGTGATGTGACAGAAGCCAAATGTCCCATTTGATTGCTGCCTTTGTGTATCACATTGTCTTCCTGCAGAGATAAACATTGCTTGCTAAAAGTGAGCTAGACTCATTAGCACATGATAATTTAATCCAAGTACTGATTATTTAGATTTATGTGCTAATTAATTATAGAAGCATTGTGGGTAATGACCAAAAAAATAAAAAAATAAATTAAAAAAACAGGAAAAACACTAAAGACTTGTACAAAAATTATCCCTCTTAATCATTACTCTTGACCCTCTAGAACTGTGTTGTGGTTTCTGCATCTGCATTATCGCTGCCCTTTTCTGGAGGACTTTCCTGTCGTGGATCTATAATGTTATCTTCCAATTTGAAACCATGATTTATCACATTTTGATTTTCTAATGCTTGTCCTCAAATGCTGCCCTCACACTCTAAAAGCTCCTGCATGCACACTGATTTGCTCTGCTTCTTCTCAAACTGTCACTCTTGCACTCAAAAATAACGCTTGCTTGGGCAGATTCCTCTGCCTCCCTCCTCACATTGGGTCTCCTTGTGCACTTTTTCAAACGTTTGCTCATGATTTTTCTCTTTTTTGTGCACAAAAAGAAAATGTGAGCTGTTGTTTTGAGAGGTGCACATTTTTAGAAACTAAACAACACATCCTTCATTCTGAATTTACTTTTAGATTGATGTACAGTTGCTGTTCATTGTCCGTAATTATTAAAATTCTACTTCATTTTACAACAGAATCAGTCTTACATACTTGTGTTTTATAGACTTGGGAGTTTAGCATTTCAGTGCTTCCTTTTGATAAGTCATTAAGACCATCTATGGCCCGATGGACTCAATCTCCAGCCATAAAAGCAAAATAGTGTAAAAAGGGGACATTGGATAAATCAAACAGAGAATTGATCCATTAAAAAGATTAATTCAAAAGATTTTTTTTACCACTTCCTTTTTGTTTTTTTTTTACTAAGAAAGTTTGTGGAGAAGGCCATAATGACTCAGCCATATTCACATATGCATTGCTATGCCAAACTTTTCCAGACATCACACAGACGAGCTGTGTGTATACATGAATAGGCCTGAATCAGTTGAACCAGAGACGAGGTAGACTTTACCCTGCCAGTTGCCTGAGAAAAAAAATGTCTCTAATTCTGATTGAGCCCATGGAGGAGGGCATTATCCCGAGAATTCACGGCCAGTAGGTGTTCAGGTTTGTCCGTATAATGCTTTCCAATTTTTAGTTGTCATATTGCACCTAACACATGTAGTGTTGATACATGGATGCTTGGCCCAGGTGCCACCATTCTCCTTAACCGAATACAGCATTTCCAGTTAGTAACACATCTGACATTGACAATATCCTGTTGTTTGTTACATGCATTAAGGTCCTCTCTGGACACTGTCAGGATCTGATTATCTGGATTTTCCTCTAAGCTTAATTTAGAAAGCAGCAGGCCTGCGAGCATCTCCGTCCTGACACCCTGCAACCACCTTGAATTAACAGGAGACTAAACGTATAAGTACCAGCTGGTTTGTGACACCCTTGGTGCTTTCCAGAGGCGCCTGTTGGTCTATTGGGAACAGAAATACTCAGCACAGAAGTACAGAAGGAAGCATCATGAGGCTGCTGAGCCAACTGATAAAAAGGAGATTAGCTGTGCTCCAGTCCTCAGCCAGGCTGCAGTGATAATCAGAGGAGACGAAGCACTGAGCCCATGGGTGAACACTGATGTTACCATGTTGTGGCAAATGCTAGAAAAATTACACACATATTACACACCTTCAAAAAACCCCTACAGTCTCTCTCTTCAAAGAGGGTGTAATGATGATCTATTAGTCCCATTCACATACTAACACTGCCCAGAGACACTCTGTATTGCTCCCTGCCATTTGAAATATGGCAGAGACGAGTGTTTAGAAATAAATCGTGAGCTGCAGTAAGATGACATCATATCATTGGAAAGCTAACCAGAGGCTTTTAGTACCTCCAACACTTTTGAGCTGCTAAAAATTCGATGTAATCAAAGAATGGAAAACAACTTAAAAGCCTGTTTGTGTTTTTTTTTTTTTGTTGCACATTTGTTACTTTTTTTTGGGTGATTTTACTGCCTGTCAAAAACAATCTTAAGAACTGAAGGGTAGAAATATTAAGATAAGGTAAGATTTCAGTTCATGTGTAGTTTTTTGAGGCACAGAACATTAAGAGCAGTAAACTGTAAATGGAGACTGAATTTTAAAAACAAGTAGAATGCGAGTCATTTAAATAAAAATCTCTTCTTCTGAAATAACCTTTTTTTTAGATCTATTACCCCTTTCTGCAGCTTCAAGACATCTTTATTATCTCATCTCAATACAATCTGTTTATGCTTTTGTTGTGCACTTACAATCTTTAAAGAAAACTTCTTTAGTTGCACCTTATGATGATGCAACTGATTTATGATCCAAGTAACTATTTCCAGCTTTTCTTGAACAACAGTGAGCTGTCTGTTTCTGTGTGTTTGAAGTGTATGATTGCTCTGTTATGCTGTTTTAGGTCTGTAGGACACCAAAACAGGAAATGCTGCATCTCACTCTATCCTTTTAATTTATTCAAGCACTACAGCAGAAAGAGCAACAAACAATTACTGCACTTAATTAAACAGTTTGATGTCTCAGAGTTTTCATTTGAGTTGGTACGCAAGTATTTTACTGAAGAGAGATTTTTTTTTTATGCACAAGTGATGAGCTCATAATTTACGTTTAAATTTAAGCTTCCCAATTGCATATAAAGTAGTTAGACTAACAACAACATTAAAATGTATTTTATAGCTTACCGCACCATTAATCTAACACTGAAAGCTAAAGTTCTTGAGAATAAGCATTGTTTACTTTCGAACAATTTACCACCTCTGGCGTGATTTAAAAAGTGCCAGACTGCATTGTGGTGATAATATTTAAAATTTAAGATTTGTGTACTTTTTCCATCACTGCTGCTGATCCTGTGGATAAAGAAAGCATTAGTTTTATTATATAGAGGTTGAGTAGGTGAAGGCTGGGTAGTACATCATATCTAAAGGTGAATTCAGCAAATAAAGACGGTATTAAGGTTCAAGGAAAAAAAGGCATAGAAAAAGGAAAGGAGGAGAAGAGGAAGAAGAGGAAAGAGAAAAACCAAACACATACAGTCTGAACTTATTCAAATGAAATGAAAAAAAAAATACGGGTGAACTTTTTGTCTCAGAGGGAAATGACGTGAAAGAAAAATGAAAAGCTACAGATGAGAAGAAGCTGTCCTTCGTGTTTGCAGTGCAGTCTGACAGCCAGAGACACCTGGGTCATTCCACCTCCAATATTTGAAAGTTTGAAATCTTTTTGATTTTTTTGACATTAAAGCCAAGTGTTCATGGGTAAAAGCTACCTATGTTTATCTTTCAACTGATTTCTTCTTATTTTGAAAAGTGGTGATCATTCTATAGGAATATTCCTTTTCAAAAAAGGTCATAATTGTATGAGAATTTCATCGCTCTCATCTTTATTCAGTCTGCTATGAAATATTGAACCACAGGACCTTTGTATATGCAGTATTGCAGTGGTATGTAATGTGAATGAAAACCCAGATTGTTTGCCTACACATGTCCTTGCCCTTGTCAGCCTTTTAACTCCACCCTCAGTCTTGCCCTTCTTGTCTGTTGATGGGAAAGGCACTCAGTCAGCAGCTCTACGAGCAAAAGGCCTTTATACTGAAGGGACAGAGTGGTAGGAGGCAAAATAAGATGGTCATAGCTCAAACATGCCATTTCTTCCTCAAAGTTTTCTTTAAGGTCGGATTTGGGAAAGATTTAGAGGGATTTCGGAGAGGGCACTGAGGGATCTGACTGTCGCCGGGGTTTGTTTGAAAAATGCTCTTTTCTGGAGACTGGCACTGGTTTGTTTTGGTTCATATTCCTTTGACCTCTCTTTCTACAAACCCCTGCACTCTTCACTGGTTGGTTGCTTTCTTTTCTCCCTGCTGTAAACTACTTGATCTCTTTTTGACAACAAGTCTACAGGAGTACATTTGCCCTTTTCCTTAGGCTGTCTACAAGTTACCATTGGGAGTTTCTTTGCGTTCGCCATCATTTCATTTTTATACACAAAAAACATGTGGCCTTGTTTTGGACGGATGGTTGGTTTTCTAACATTGGGTCCAGACTAATATATCTCAACAACTTTTGGATGGACTGCCATTACATTTGGCTCAGATCTCTACCACTTACACCCCCAACCTTCAGAGGGTGATGATGATCCCCTGACTCTTTTAATATTTATAGTGTTAAGTGTCTCAACAACCATTGAAAGATTTCTGTGACATTTTGCACAGACATCCATCTCCCCCGTTTTATGAATTGTGATAACATTGGTGATCAAATATATCTGCAAAACTATCAACAGAAACTTTGCCTGAGCTGTATTTAGTATTTGGTAGGAATCACAAAAGGTTATCATGGTACAATGGTATAACGGTAAACACGTTTGCTGAACATTAGCATTTTAGCATTGTCATTGTGAGAATGCTAAAACATCTAACTCAAAGCACTGTATCCACAGTGCTTATGTATCCACAGTGTATCCACAGTGCTTATGTGCAGCCTCACAGACCTGCTGTCTGATGAGCCTTCATGAATTAGCACCCAGAGCTACTGCTCGCTTTGCATTTGCAAATAAGCCATTTCTTGCCAATCTCACACTGACTCACAAACCCGCACTAATCACCACAACACCTGATTTGTTCATAAAAATGGTGAAGTCTTTTTCCAATGGCAAAGCCAGCCTCCAGTCAGTGCAACATTAGGAGCTGAGTTTATTTTACAACTTGAGGCCCAAACAGTTTAAACGTAAACGTACAATATGTGACATTTTCACATTAAACGGCCGTAGGTTTGTAAAATGTTTTCTTGAGTTGTGAACTATTAGCATCCCCAAAGTTTCCAAGAAGTTTCAAATCAAGGGAAATCCCTAATATTATTCAAGGTAATTCGCTTTGGGGCTAGTCGCTGTAGCTTGGCACTGTGACCTCCAGTGACAAAAATGACTCATTTTGTGTTTAAATCACATGACTGACCAAGAAGCTTAACTGCAGATGAAGCCTCTATGTTGCTAGAGATACAGCAGCAGCATGAATTTAAGTTTGTATCGGTGTTTCTACGGCATAAATTTAACTTTTAAAATGGTTATAAATTATATGATGACTCATAAGTGTTGAGCTGAGCTTTTGTTGTAGACTCTAACCCAGCAGCGGTAGCAGCTCAGCCTGCTTATCACGTTTCGACAGCCTTACCTGTCATCTTTCCTGCTCCGTGATCCCTCTCCTGTGCTTCCACGCTCTGCATATTAACCCGCTTTCCACTCTTTTGCTGTTGTTTCTCCCACAGTTCCACAGTGCTGATCCTCTATCCCATTTCGTCCATCACTCTTCATTGTTCACATGTCTGTGGAAGGTCAATTGATCTGGTTTGGGACTGTGGGAAATGTTTCAACTGATTGTTCATGACACACACGCACAAAACGCGTGCGCACACACACACACGCACACACACACAGACAATGGGCCCGTCACTTTATCAAGGGCGGAAGATAAACAACTCTGGATAGAGTGAGAGACAAGGTGGGGATGTTAAATGTGCTGCTCTAAATGTCTTCACACATCGCCTGTTAACTGATGCTGAATAAGGGCATCTGTCCTTCTCAGGATGATCCTGGGGTGTGGCGCGTGTGAGTGCTTGTGCGTGCGTGCGAGCGTGCGTGTGCGGGAGCTCATATGACCTTTGAAAACTTGCTGTGTTTGCAGTCCTTTTCTTTGCAACCCAATCAACCAATTAATCAAGGGGTCAATGGTACAATTTATTACAGTAACAGAGCATGTTTGATCTGAGTTAGAACAACAATGAGGGAAAAAAGGATAATAAATTTAATGGCAGCAACGATAAGCATTCTTTTCATTACCGTGGTAAACTACTAACCTGCAATAATCAATAAAGTTTTCTTTATTAATTCTAAAAGTACACAGAGAGCTAATACTTTTACTTTATTGGTTAGACAGTTGTGCTGGTAGAACATCTGGAGAACATAGGATGTCAACTGGGGGTTTATGTTTCGTCATTCTAGCTAAAATGGTGCCAGATATGGAATTTCATCTTCAGCCAAGATTAAAAAGGTAAACTAGAGGGAAAACACATCATTTAAAAGGGAACTTTTCCACAAAATGTACCACTGGTGACCTTGTCACTCCCTGCGGCAAATATTTGAGCCTGAAAATAGAGCGAGAGACAACAAGAAGAATTTCTTCCCCAGCGTGACTGGAATAGAAGCACAAAGTTGGACAGAGGATGAGGGGTTATTTACTGAAAATGCAAAGTGATCAGGAGCAATGATGGTGTTGAGATCCTTTCAGTGACCAGTGAGCCACTAGCAGCAAAAAAACTGAGCAGAACTTTTAAATTTAGGCCTAATATATAAAACAAACTGCTGCAGAGAGGACAGTTTTCTCTTGTGAGCGTGACATAAAACTATTAGTAGCACCACAGGTTTTAGTAGTCATCCCTACAGGATTAGCTGGAGTAACATTAATAGAGCTGTAGTACTACAGTAGTAAATTCAGTGATTAAATGTTGCTCCTCCAGTGGCACCATGCAGCAAATTTTGGGGAGATAACTACATTGTTCTGCACTGTTATGGTCCTGTTAAGTACCAGTTGTGACACTTTCCTCCATGGCTGCAACAAACAATTATTTGATCACTAAATACTTTTTCAGTCATTTACAGTTATTTTACAAAGTCAGAAAAAACACTTTCTGGAAATAGTTTGTTTACAAAAATCCAGGGTAACACCTTTACATTCCTTGTATTGTTGGAGCAACAGTTCGAAACTCGTGATCGAATTCACAGTTTTGAAGATCTGACAAAGGCAGTTAATCCTGGCATTTGAGCTGGAACCAAACATTGTCTGGCATTTTTGTAAAGTTAATTGACCAAAGGAGTTAATTGATTCACTGAATTTGTTGACTTCTAATTTTCTGCTGCTTTACTGATTAAATAATCATCCAATCACTTTAAATAATTGGAAGATCATTTAAATAATCAACTAACTGACTAGGAACAAATACGCCATTGACTTGCTTTGTGCTTCATTTGACTGATAATTGATTCGTGTCTCTTACATCCATGACAAAGTTGTAACTTCTGCTGCTTCATATTGACAGTTTTGTGCAGCTGAAACACTGGGAGGCTTTCATTGTGAAGCACCTACTGGAAATGTCATGCACTTGTTACCAAAAGTAGCAGAGCGGAGCTGCCAGCAGTGCTTTGGTTCTACATACACAAGACAAGGAACTTTAATGAAACTGTCTTAATTTAACACTGATGGCTCTATCAGAGACAATATTAAACTAAACTAATGTTTTTATGGCAGCGTGCTGAGGATAAAATGAGGTGTCTCGCAGTCTGAGGAAAGAAGCTGCTCTGTAGTCTGATGGCGCAGCAGTGGATTCGTCTGTATCACCAGACAGAGGCAGAACAACTGGCTTATAACTAAACATTTTACGTTGGCTTGCCACCAATTCGTATCTTGCTGCTGGCTTATTATTTTGAAGACACAACATTGCTTGGCAATGCCAATAACTTTAGCTTTAGCTCAACATAATTAATATTCCAGACAAACCAAATATGTTAGTTGTAGCATTACACGTAAATGAGGTGCATGAACAGAAGTGTTGCTTTAAAGTTTACTTTGCTTAACCCTCTTCTTCTTACCACAACCAATCTTGCAGAACTACAAATAGATATAAGATTTTTCCTCATCTCTGTGCAAACTGAAAATTGCTGTATTTAATAAAGAAAAGCAGGGTCAGATGTTGTGTTATTCTGTCACTAACATCAAAAACAAGTGATCAAGATGTTCTTGACAGGGGGGGGGAGGTGCTCATACTGTGTTTGTCCAAGAAGCTGCAATGCCTAATAGATAAAGGATAAATTGAAAGATGAAAGGAAAAATTCTCACAGTGAACTGGTCTGATCAACATTAGTAGTTACAGAAGCACTGGCAGTTTTTTTGGGCAGTAGCAGAAACCTTTCTGTTGTTGTAGTGGAGTTTTAAATGTAGCACTTTTTAACATAAAAATTCAACTTGTGATGGTGGTCATGATTGTAATTTGTCTTCATTTGGGAATTCTTACTATTCTCGGCAACAGTGTGTTCACATAGAAACTAACTTAATATTAATTAATCTTAATCTAATCTAACTGAATGTCATACTCACATAAAAGTCAATGCAAAGACATAATTTAATGTGAAAATGCATCTGTTCACACCAGGCAATGCAAAGTATGTGTAGTTTGAGCATTCACATATCCACGGGAGTAAAAAGTTTTGTTAACTTCAGTGAAAATATCACATTTATTGTAGGATTTTGCAAAATGTACAGAGCTGCAAACAGCTGCTGAACGTCAGGCAGCTTTAGAGGAGAGCCATGTGACCTTCTGGAGGAATAAACACCCAGAATGTGGAGCAGTTTACGGGTTGGGTTAGGAGAGCACAGAGTTCACTTTCAAAACTTTCTGGATTAAAAGGTGGATTTTTCTCCATTCTTCCCTCTCAACCTGTTCGCAGCAGCAGCAGCAGCAAGTCACAGACCGCAGACCTCGACTGTCAGGTGTTTGTATTAGTCTCTCTGTCTTTGCTGACTGCTGACTGGAGGGGAAATGTACTTTGTAGTCTCTGGTAAGAGCAAACTTCGCATGGAAGCTGCTGAACTGAACACAGAGGCAAACAAACACACTGAGGGTGCATGACAGTGCTCGTCAGCATGTGACCACTTTACAGGTATTTTGTGTATTTTTTTTATTTTAAGGGATCAACACAAATACACAAATAAACCTGCAGTCACAAAAACAACAAGTAACACAATGCAAAAATATGCTCTGCTTTCTAGGTGAACACAACATAAGACAGTGTCATCTGGACTCTAGTAGCAAGCAGAAGAGTTGGAGGGGAAAAAAAGTGACAGAGGAGGTCAGAGAGAGAAGAGAGGAAAGGATATCTGAGGATACAGAAAAGAGGAAGGGTTAAGGTTGGACAAGGACAGAACGAAGGCTGAGCGCTTGTGTGTATGTGGGTCTGCCTCTTTTGCTGTACATTTAAAGTGTCTGGCTTCAAGGTGACTTCTGTCACACATTTAGAGGGAGAGGGGGAGAGAGAGAGAGAGAGAGAGAGAGAGAGAGAGAGAGAATGGATATAGATGGATGATATCCTGGCCTTTGCTGTACACTTGACTGCAAGTTTTTTCTGGTGCAATAGAGAAAAAAGGGAGAGAGGACAGGGACAATGCCCCGCTTCTCCATAAAATAGGGTCAAGTAAAGAGAACAAAATCAAAGTCTCCTCTCTGTCATTGTTTCAGCATAAGTGGACACATATTCATCTCCCATGACTCCCAACCATAAACTGACTAATCTGCTGTCAGTGTTTGTGTGTTGCACTCTGTGTCACAGAACAACTGAGTGTTTCACTGACTTCAAAGCACAAATGCTTGATTGTATGGATTTGTAGCAGTCCATTGCAAGGTGGATGTTGTCCAGTCTAAAAATACAAGATGATTAATTTTGATGCTTGCTATTAGAGAAAATGTAACAGTCATGTGCCATTTTGTTGAATCTCAACCGGATAGGTATGAATTAAGCACCTGCTAGCTCATGACAAACAAACATAAACATATGAAATCCTTAACTTCCAGATCTGCATTCAGATTAAATGTGTAACCATACATTATATTATCCATTAAACAATCAAAAAATATAAAAGGATGTTTTTCGAGGGAGTGCCTTGATTTTAAATAAAAACAAAAATGAGTGCAATCATGCTAGCAGCTCTGTGAGGCAGCACTCTTTCACAGCTTAATGATGATGAAAATTTTGCTGGCATTTAGTGAAAATCAAAACTAAAATGGAAAAAAAATTAACATGTCCACAGTAAAAAGTCTAAAAAGGACTTCGTCTTTTTTATTGATTTTGTTGAGCAGTGTACTTCATTCACGCCAAATGTTTCAAACAATGTTTTGGCTAAAAGAAATGCATTATTTCATTTCAGAAAATTGCATTTTATTTTGTTACCTGTGACTAAGTCCCTACATAACATCAGTAAAATGGTGAGGAAAAAAATCGGCAAACATGACTAAACATTACATGACTCAAATTTGAACAGCAGCAGGTTGTTCACTCCTGCCTACAACCTTGGCTCGTCTGTTCACATGGCTGACTGTTAGACACTGAAGGCTTAAGCTGCACTCGGGTACAATTTACATATTAACACTAAATTCAATAACTACCAGTATTTAAAAAGTTTTGACTTGAGCAGTTGAGCCCAGGAAAAATATTCTTCACAGTCTACAGCTTTGTGCTGTTTTCCATTGGTTCATTTGTTATTATAAGTACATCATTGTTGCTGAGATTGTTTTGTTGTATACTTTTTGCAACTGAATGCAACTTCAACTGCAAAATGAAAAAACAAACACGTGTTCTGCATTGCTCAGGAGCTGCCAAGGCCAAGTATTCTCCCAAGAGCTGACATTTCTCACATTCTGCATTCTCCCTCTTTTCTCTCTCTCTCTCTCTCTTTATCTTTCTGGCATGCCCTTATATCACTCCTTGGCTCACTCCAAATCAACAATAGGTGTTCTAAGTTTCATCATCCAGAAACACCCTCCTCTCTGCCCCTCCATCCTCCGACAGTTTGAAGATAACAATTCATAGGTTCAGTGCTCTCCTTCAACTCTCAACCCTTCCCCTTTTCCACTGTATTTTCTTTTTATACCTGTACATTTCCTGATGCCCATTCTCTTAGTTTTTCTACTCCATCACAAATGTAGTCATGTAATTAGCAATAGTTAGCTCCTTATTAGCTTACACACTGTCTTAGAAATGGCTTAGAAAGGGTGAATGGACCAAGGGATACCAAAGTAGAGGGAGAGGACCCAACATGTTCCCTCTTCGCTGTCCATCATGTCTGTCTCTTGGCTTTGTGTTTCAGCCATGCATTATTCAACTGATTCCTTAACGTCCTCTGAACAAGAGAAGAGCACACCAAGGGTGTATTTAAAGTCAATTTTCTGCATAAAGGAAAATAATAACAATATGCCACAGTGGAGGTGAGGAGTATTTTCTCCTTTTATAACTGTTTTTCAGTCTTTGACACTTGAGTGACATCGAAAATATCTTGCATAAGCCTGGTACCTTGTACACACAAGCAGAAAGACAAATAGCTAGCTTAAATGAATGCTAGATAACCAAGCAGCTGGATAACTACCTAGCTAAAGTTTGACAATAGCTAAAAGACTGCATGTAGCACATATAGCTAGATAGCAAAAGTAAAAAAACTGAACAAAAAAAGGAATAAAAAGATAAAAATCAACTAAAGATAGGACGTGGGATGAGTGTAATACAGATGTAAGTTGTGTGTGTACTCCCTATCCGTCAGCTTATGGTTTACACAGGCTTTTCTAATGCATCAGTGCCCTCAGTCTTTCATAGCTTAGCAACGTGCCTGCCCTTAAATATATGAAAATCTGCTCCCTTCAAGCGTGCAAATCAGCGTTTTTGGAACACACATAGGCAGCCACAGACACACACACACACACACATACGGGCGCGCGCACACATGCACAAAGCACTTCAGCTGTATAGAGATGCACATTAACACACTCACCAGCATTACACACACCAAGCCATGCATGCACGCACAAATTCATACGCACACATACATACACACACTCTCTGAAAGTCACATTGCCAGGGCTTGAAATGCCTTTTATGCAGATTGAGTACAAGCCCTCAGCTGATAAGAATCTAGCCTTGAATTTGATATGCAACCGAAAGAAGCAATGTCATTCCAGCTGGGCAGGAGTGCCTGTCAGCCTCCACAGCTGCCACTGCAGCCGGGACAATTGACTTTTCCCTGTCTGAGGATTTTACTTACTCCACATGTGTCTGAATTCCTGACATTTTCATATTTGTACTTAGCCAATGATGAACCTGGGAACCAGACAAACCTGCTGATCTCATACTTTATTCACTTTAGCAGAAGGGTCTGGTCTAGGGTTGCCAACTCATTGACATAAAAATACGGGACCTGTCCTTTTGTTTCCAAATATGGGACGATTTCGTTTTTTAAGGGACAGTTGGCAACCCTAGTTGTGTTGTGCCGGTATGTTTTTCAGTAGCTGGACCAATGAGATGAGTCGGATTTATGTGTCGTCATACTCGTTTGTCAGGGTGCTGTCAGCTCATTGGTCACAGAGCAGGAGAGGCGGGAGATTAATTTGTCGTAACATCTAAAATAAAGTGCCCATAATTCATTAATTCCATTGACATTTTACAGACTACTGTTGATTCTCACGATAATATGGGGCGAAGCGCGTCCCGTTTCAGCTCAATAAGGGACCCATGCTTTTGTTTCCAAATACGGGACGATTCCTATTTTTAAGGGACGGTTGGTAACCCTAGTCTGGTCCCCCTCCCATTATGACAGATTTCAACCTGCCCCCCGCCTGTGTCAAACCAATCACAACTGTTTATCTAATATGGGACAGGTTTTATACCGTGACTGAAAGATGAGCATCACCAGTGCACATTTTAAAGTCACATGGGACACATTTCACTGCTCTGATTATCTGCACCAGCACTGCTAACAGGCTCAAAAAACTCAGTGAAACGAGGAAGTGCTGTTAAATATGAGTCAAGATTCTGTGTCCCAACTCAAGTAACTTCAGAAACATATAGTGTGCTGTGCTACTACTCCAATGCTAGTGCTGTAATTTGAGAATGTCTGAAATATATCTCTTCTTCTTGAAATCAGACTGCACCCTCCGAACTTGAATGTGCTGCTCAGCGCCATGTCAAATTGATGCTCGGGTTTTAGGTTGTTTTTCTTAGCTTTGATTGGTTGCAGTCCTATTAATTTGTGTTCAGAGGCATTTTGGTTGGCTCCCATTGATAATGCTCCTTGCAAGGTGAAAACAAATGAGAGCTAACAGACCAATTTGTAAATGCGATTTGGTCTGGCATGCCAAGCCGGCAAATTACCTTTTGCAGAATCAAAGATGAAGAAAATCCTGAAAAGTTGGAAGAGTCTATCAGTTTTGACTTCTTTTCGGGCAGTTGGAGGTTGGGTTAGACTGAAGGCTGGGAGATTTGCCACCATGAATGGCCCGGTTTAAACATATGAGTAAGAATAGTGGCTACCATATTAACATACACAAATGCACGCCTACAAACATACGGGTATATCCTTTCTAGCGAGGGATTACATTTGCTCAGACCCTGACCCCTGATGTTTTCCCTATGAGAACAAATGTTATACACATATGTGACAGAGAGCAACACACACACATGTTCTGAAGTGTGAACACAGGGCCTACGCAGCAATATGCCGCTCACTTGTGTGTAAGACCCTGTTTTAGATTCTGTGCATGACTGCTGGCTGAGGTTAGCAAGCGGATCACATCTATTACCTTGCTAATTCTACAGCTTGGCCTTTGCATAATAAGATGCATTTTCTCTGTGAGAGTCGGAGTGAGAGAGAGAGGGAAAAAGCAGGAGAGAGAGATAAGGAGGGAAAAGAGACAGGGTAAGTAATCAAAACATGTTGGCAATGACTTAATGAATGTAATATTGGCCTCAGATGGTAATTGGGTCAATGAAAGTGTTTTTCAATGCTTTGACTCCTGCCTGATGACAAATGTAATGTTCCTCCTCATTTGCACCATCCTCCACTGACACATTAGCTTACTCCATGTGCCAAACATGTTTTTTTTTTGTTTGTTAATAATTATGTTAATTGTGTGTTATTTTTCATCATTACGTTTTCAGTAACTTGTAAAGAACCATTCATGGACTGGTGTGGACTCGGTTGCATGAACTAATTTAGAATAGAATGAAAAATAATATTCCTAAAATGTTCTGCCAAGGTCCATCTCAAAGGGGTTTTTTTTTAAATTAACTTGTGACACCCTGAATGCTTTTTACATTTATATAAAATGTTCAAAACAGGACAACTCATGCCAGTGATGTTCAGGCCATTCTTTGTCATTCACCTATTCATCTACCTCATTTGTTTTTAGGGTACTCATTTTGATCATGTTCAAGTTACCAGGGAGGTACAGATCTTTTTTTCCTGGCAAATCCTTTGAGCTCTTTCTCCTCCTGGTGGATACCAAGAAACCTCAGACCAGCTGCAAGATGTAGTCCCCTCCAGCATATTAGGGAAACCCTTGGATCTACTTGTTTGTGCTCAGAACATTTCTTAAGATAGGGGGCCTTTCTACAAGCGCACAAACTATCCAAATTGAATTTTCTCAGTGTGAAAAATCACCCACTTCAGGGAGAGATTCTCTTGAATTGCTGTCTCTTGAAATAATCAGAGTAACAACAGGCACCTCCTAGAAAAACCTCCATCAAAGCCGTTTCAAGTTTATTCCTCTGATCTCTAAACAAAGTTCAAGCCAATGATGAGGGTAAAAGGACAATTGCATCACTGATTGTACCATGGTTGGTAATCCATGGTCTCCAAATCCATAAACACACATAAATGCCCAACAAACCTTGATTACCAGTTAGATGATAGAACAGTGAACAAGCCCTAATAACCTCTGAACAACACTGAGACAACTTGTCAAGCATTATGGGCCAAAATACACAAAAATCATCAGCTGGTCAAGGTGAGGTAATTAATTAGATACCTTTAAATGACTAATTAATGAGCACCGCATACATACAGTATGTATTCTGAAATGAATGCAGTCATCTTACCCTGATGTACTTGACACTAGGTTGCAATATGAGAAGTTTCATTAATCACCCTTCTTCTTTTTCCTGTACACATGTATCATGATACCCTTGCTAAGATGAAGCATACCTGCATACACAATCCTCTACATTCTAATTACTATTCTTTTGTGTTCTTAAGCAGACAAAAAATAGCTTCAGATTACAGCAAATTACGGGCTCATTATTACTTGGTTACCAAAGATGCTGTAGTCATCGCCAAGGCCAACTCATCCTCCACACACACTCACAAGATCAAAGAGGTGCATAGAAAAGAAGTATGAATGAAAGAATCTCTTTTTGAGAGCAGTGTGCTATTCTTTTGACCTTGGCGGGTACAAGGCCTCAGCAACTCTGGTTTTACAAAACGAGATTGATTTATTATGTAAAAAAGAAAAAAATATGGAATTGGTTGAGACCGACCTCATCCAAACAACAACAGATCAAAAATAAATACAGAGGCAGATGACTTTGGCATAAACGCAGAAAGAAAGACGTCATAACTCTTTGATGGTAAAAGGAGATCAGATAAGCAAGGCTGCTCGAATGAAAAAAACTGAAAAATGAACATGTTTTCTTCACAGGACACGAAGGAAAGAAAGAATGGACAGAAACATCCATGACAGCAAACAGCATGTGAGGTTGAAATTAGATTATGGTTGATAAGACACAGTCATTTGTATGATAGATATGTTATACCTTGTTTGTGGGCTGCGGTCTGGACTACTTGTCTGAAAGGAATCCGTAGATAAGTGAGCAAGAAGGAATGTTAGTAGTTTTGTGATTCGTAGCCTTGACGCCTGCTAGTCCGCAGCAGTTTGTGAGCACTATACTGTACACTCTGCATCATGAAACCTTGACAAGTT
>JAQNCA010000009.1:2864497-2881072 GCA_029783725.1 Acanthurus tractus
TTTTTGTGTGTTTTGTGGCGCGGGGGGGTGTGTGGGGGCATTTTTTTGTTTTTTTGGTTTGCCCCCCCCCCCCCCCCCCCCCCCCCTTTTCCCTCCCAACCCCCACCCTCTTTTAATACTGTTGATTTCTTTCTCTCTCCTGAAGATAAAGGCTCATCAGGCTCCTGAAGTGTGATGGGACGTCATATTAGGATATTTCGGTGCAGATGGAGGAGGCCTAGAAGAGGGTCTGAAGAGCGCTGATGACAGGAGGGAAAGTTTTAAGTGATGCTTTAAGACTCATTACAGACTGCTTGATGAGGGAAATATGGGAAGCGCGAGTATCAGCAGAATGACACCTGTGAAATTAGAGTGGAGATCGGGTAAACAATGACTCTGGGCCAATGCAAGGCTCATAGAGCAGCAACTGCTAACAAATCTCAGAGCGGCTGTGCATGGTGCCACAAGGTTACGTTCACCTTCATGAAACTTTGAGCAGACATCGATGTTTAAAATATGAGTTTTACAGCGAGCGATTACTCCTAAATAAATGCAAAGCTTTGTCAGCCAAACGTTGCACCAATCAAAGCTAATGTCGTCAACTTGCCAGATTGTTTTCCCCTCCTAACCCTTGTCCGCTTGACACTTTTCCCAGATTGATGTGTGTGTTGCGAGGTAATATCTTTTAATCGTGGGTCGGAGATATAACCCAGCCAATCCTTTTTTTATTTGATATCCTTGTCATGATTGATAGATATCATCAAAATTAAAGGCTCAACTCTGAGGTCAGGAAGAGTGATTTGCTGTCAGCGCTTCTTTAATAGTGAGAGGAGAGCCGGCGAGTCGTTTCTCTTTGGGGACAGTGAGAGAAGGAAGGGGGGAGGTGGTGGTGGTGGTGGTGGTGGTGGTGGTGAGGGGGGGTAAACAAGGGAGAAATGGTAGAGGGATGAGAAAGGTGGAGGAGAGCGTCTTATGAGGTTATTAGGTTTTAATCAATATGGTATATGGCCAGAAGATGATTGGAAAACAAACCTAATCTGGGAAGCAATACGTCTCTCATTCATCTCCCTGGCTGTCTCTCCAGTGGATCTGCCAGGCTCCTATAACCACCTTTTTCTATTCAATACACATCATGGCAAATGTCAGGTTCCTGTATATAACAACCACTTGAACAAAGCAAACAGACCAAAAAAAAAACCAAAAAGCCTCTGTGTCATCGGAAAACTTTGGAGTTAATATAAAACTGTGCATTTGTTTTAAACCTATTTAAAAGAAATTAAAATCCTGCAGCAGGTCCTCGTTGCAGACATTCAAGGTCAGATTAACTGAAGCTTCCACATCAGTCATTTAAGCAAAAAAGAAACACATTCTGCTCCAGACACATACAGTGTATAGCAGATGTAAAACAGGCACAGGTGTTTGCAAGGTGCACCTTTCTGTCGGAGAAAAAGTGCAGACATGTTTGAAGAAGTTGATGGATTTCATGAAATTTGTGGCTGTCAGTTTTGCATTGAGAATTCTCATCCACCTGAAGAAAAACTTTGTTTACACTCACACCTTAAGGCTCATTTTTCAGCGGCGTGCAGTACAGGAGTGTTTGCCCCCCTCGCTCTCTAATTTTCAACATTCAAGACAAAGTATCAGGGTGTTGCTGGAGCAGAAGAGCATGAAATCCAGTGACATTTTAGCTGTTTTGTGAATGATGTTGGATGTTAATTTCTAATGAGTCAACAAATGACAATATTAAGATTTATGAAAATGTCCATTAGCTGCACTGGCTGCAGTAATGGCAGATTTTTCTACAGTAGCATTGTGATAAATGATGGTACATAAGCAGATTACCGTCAAAGCAAACAATGGTCCTGATTTACTGTTTTTTTTGGTTTTTTTTACCCACTAAATGACCACAAGTGTAGAGTAATGACAGGAATAACGTTACAGTGGATAGAAACTGAACTTTTTTTGTATGGTGGCTTGACTGGTGATGATGATTTCCACAGTCAGAGGAGACAGGTAAGAAGCTTTGCTGGTAAGCACACTTTCTGTGTCTGAGGGCAGTTCAGGACACACTGCAGGGACTACATCTTCCCTTTAGCTTGGGAGCACTTGGGATTTCCCAAGTGAGACAGTAAGACACTAAGAAAAAACATTGTCTGTTCTACTCTGCTCATCTTTTTGCAACAGAGGCACATTATGAGTTTCCAAAATTGATAATTATGTTTTGGAGGGCAGCTGTGATATTCCGGCATCAACAATAACTGTGATATTTTAAAGTGAGGTATTGACATTGTGTTAAGGGTACACACATATTAAAACCGAGCCTTAAAAACGTTTGTTTCTTTCTGTTCTCACTTTGTCACAGTGGGTGGCAGGAATGAACCTTAACACTCGTTACCACCTGCCTTACAATGATAGAATTCAGTTGTATTTGTTCTTTTTGTTTGCTTTTTTCAATTAAAGTCACACGCTCTTTTTTTTTTTACCTCCTTTGCACCCCTGTAATTCAATTTAATTCATTACCAAAAAAGAGACAAAACATAATAAACAAAGTTAATGATGTTTTTAGCTAAACATATTTTTTTTTTTATTTTCTCTAGGTGTCAGCATAATATTGTTACAAAAAACTTATTTTGTCTACAATAATTTTGAGGTGAGAATCTATCATTTTTTAATATATAATGTGAAAAAACAATTCAGTATCTACTGCTAGATTCACGATGATAGCCTTTAAAGTATTCATTTCTGTACATATAATCTAGGTGTAAATTAACAGTAACAGGGGATTTTGTAAAGCTATGTTAGCATACAATTTACTTTAATACCGGTGTCTGAAGCTAAATAGGAATCTGTGCTGTTAATATTCTAAAGCTATAATAAAGGTTTGATAGCATGGCATAATAAGATTTTCTTTCTTGAATGTTTTCTGAAAATAAACATGACACCCAGTTCAAATGCCACCATCGGGTTGGCTGTCACATCCACTTCATTGCGATGCGCACACACACATCCACACACTCACAAACAAGCACACACAAGCAAGTCTGAGTGGATAGAGTCACTCATGCATAAACAAAGTGGGCTCACTGCTGCATGAATCAGTTGTGCTCCTGCCACCCTTTAATCAGCAGACCTGTAGATCACTCGAGATGTATTTCCACACAGCAGGAAGTCGTGTCACATCGTAAAGTACGTGATGTTGTAGGAAATATTTGTTAAATGCATAATGTAGAGGGAGCTGCGAGAAATGTGGTGTATATGTTTTTATTCCTCAAATGGACAAAACACACCAACTTTTGCCACTAACGCCAATTTAAATGTATGTAGTCATACCCATTTGCACCTGGCTGGTATAATACTAACAGGAGCAGGTGCTGGACAGTGGCTTGCCTTGGGGGGCCTCAGTGGGGTTGTTTTGGAAAGGGGAGAGCATCAACAACCCTAACCCCTGAGCTTTTCCTCTGCACACCTGTGTGTTACATCAGCATGAAATTATGCACAGACGTGGATATAACTGTGCCCTTTTCCTCACACGCCGCCACCACATCACCTCTTGGTTTTTTCCACATTGTAACAGAGCCCAGGGGAGGGATGCTGCAACAGAACACGACTAAATATTTCAGCAGAGCAGATGGCATGGACTTTGTCGGCAGTCATGGTAAAACGGATGAATACTCGATACTGGATTCCAAAGCTCCGAGCAAGTTAATTGGAACATTTGGTGAGTAGATTTGCAAAAGTTTTACAGTAGAAGTTCATTTTAGGGCAATAACCTTCATTTATTGAGATTGCAGCCAAACAAATCATTGCATCAAGCAGTTTAAAATCAAAGTTTATCATGAGCTCAAATTTTCAGAGGTTATTTTGAGTTCGTTAAGCATTAGCACCCTCAGTTTAATTTTCTGAAAATTCTTAAACTCTTCCATTCTCAAATTAGGAGTTCAGGGTGATAAACAAGGGAGATTTGGCATTTGAGAGTCATTGTAGTTTTTGTTATTATTTTCACTTTATTTAAGACATAGGTAGAATAAAACAGTATTTGCCTTGTTAGACAGTGACTGTTGATTTTGCAGACTGAATGGACAACTGTCCCTGAATTTATCAGCAAAAGCTAACAAGCTTATTAAGCTGATGTTTGCCCCTCGAGTCTATTAAAATACTGTCCTTAAATGACATTTCAGCCATTACAGTTGAAATATTACACACATTCA
Organism: Acanthurus tractus; assembly: GCA_029783725.1. Taxonomy (NCBI): domain Eukaryota; kingdom Metazoa; phylum Chordata; class Actinopteri; order Acanthuriformes; family Acanthuridae; genus Acanthurus; species Acanthurus tractus. Next base: position 2,868,685 of record JAQNCA010000009.1, read on the forward strand.
GAGGAGTCAAAGGTATAAATCCCATGGCTAGATTTAAAGGTTACATAATTTGAAAAAATAGTGTTGAAGCTACATTTCTAAGGCAAAAGTCAGCATCCTCAGCAGATGATTTATGTGGAAGACATGACCACAGATAAACAGAATTATTCTTGTTGTTAGTCTTTGTGTCATAAGGAATAAAGTAACACCAGACCTGTAATTAGTCGAAATATAGGCCTGTTTTGAAACTTTGCTCAGGGCACATACTTGTGTAACATGACAGGTTTTCATTTTAAAAGCATGTCAGTAACACAGAGCAGAGCTCACCAACAGAAGTTTTTAAGATTTTATATGAGCCAACAGTTATTTGAACAGGGCACCAGAGAAAAACTGCTCTGCTCTCTACTCCTAAAGTACAGAATCCCAGAACAGCCTTACTTGCAATATTTTTCTGCTGTTATCTTGAGAGTTAATTATTTCTTTATCTCAAGATAACAAAGCTTGCTTTCCTGTGATAATGGGTTAATTTATCTTGTAAGGTCAAGAAAACAAGTCAGATTTATCTAGACTTTATCACTGGCAACTGGCATACTTCATAACTTTCCTAATAGTCAACGGAGAGACACACACACACACACAAACGCACACACATACACACCCACACCCACACACCCACACACCTCTGCGATGTTGGGTGGGTTTGGAGTTTCAAAGCAATATGAACTTTTATGAGCTTTTTATGAACTTTTGCCATCTCTTGCAAGAATATTTTCCCTATGAGATTATTTACAAAACCATCTGAATGAGTTCTCCTCAGCGTTGGGAAACTTGCAAAGAAATGCCAAACACTGGTGGGTGTTTTGGTTGGTTTGGTTTGTTTTTGGTTGCAGCAGACCCTGGAGAAAAATGGAAAAGAGACAGCAAGTCATCAGTGCAAGCACATGAGGCACTCATAAGAAAAATCAAACCTTTATCTGTGCCCCTTCCACTTGAACAAGCTAGAGCCGGGCTATATGTCTGCTTTATTGTTTGAATTTTAAACAGTACATGTTTCTTTAAAGGGCTTTTGAGATGACAGATGTGTTTGGCCAATGTAACACTGAGTTTGCTCGAGCACCAACACCCCCGGTCTCATTTAGCACCTGGACTCGTTTCCATAATGGTGAAATACTACGCATCGAATGCTCTATCATGACATAGAATTAATAAACATTACATCCCCATAAAATAATGTAGCATTAGAGGTAATACTAGGTGACTGGAAGTACTTAATAAAACATACTTAAGATTGCATAAAAACATGCTCCCTGATACTCTGCCTGCTGATAGTGTGGGAGCTGCATTCCCATGTGGGGATTAACAGGCCTGCTGTGAATACTTGCTATTCACTCAAGAGAAAGGTTTACTGAATTTTTTAAGTTGTATTTATGGTCTACTTTCATCTATGCAGATTAAAATGTTGCTAACCAGGTAAATTCCTACTGAGATTTGATAGACCACAGTGAGTGAGACCACATGGTCTTCCCTAGCAGGACGGTTTTCATGAGATGAAAGAAAATGGCATCATAATTAGTGAAAAAATAATGATGTTATTTACTCATTTTTAACACCCAGAAGCAATCTGTAATTGAAAGTAATCCATTTGTAAAATATCAGTCTATTTTGCTCTGATGTTCGCCTCTCCTTGCACCCTAACATGATCTGGATGGGAGATACACACCTCTACTCATATTTTACAACACTTTGTCGATGCCCTCATGATGTACTCTGCATTTAAATGAAAAATAAAAAATTCATTAAACAAAAACATCTCCTCCTTTACCCGTCTTGAAGGTCTGGATAACGAGTGTATGGAGGGGAATGATGTGTTAGGCAGCTGGGGTAGTGATTAAACATCAAGTTAAAATCTTTTTTTAGTCTCCTCTGTCTCAACAGTGGTGTGCAAAAATGGTTGTTTGCCCTCATTTGTGGTCGAAATGACACTGAATTATTGAATTACGTCCTTGTGTACGCTCTCCTCTTTGGAGGCGTTAATGCAGTCATTCCAAAACAGGATGTTCAATTATAATAAAGCTCCATCTATAAATTTAACATCTAATTCTGAGCATCCCTACATCTTGGAAGAATAATCCACTGATCAGACTGATTAAAAAGGCAGTGTTGGTGTGCAACCCTATTACACATTTATGCATGAATTTAAAGGTAAAGTATTCACTGATCCTTTAGAAATGTCTTTTTTAACAGGATGGATGTCATCAGAGGCAAATCAGCATCTTACATGGATACCTGCTGCTGTCAAAACTATGTCTGTGTACTTGCAGGGATGCTCTCTCTCTCTCTCTCTCTCTCTCTTTCTGTCTCAGACACACACATAAACACACAGATTCACAAGTGGACACCCCAAGTGATGGAGCTGTCTGTATTTGGAGGAGGCCCAACTCATTAGGGTGATTGTCTGAGAAGCGCCTCTGACCACAGATCATGAAGTGCATAATTGGCCCTGCATTTGCAGTGAAGAGGAAGACTGTGAGTATATGTGTGCCTGCCTGTTTGTGTGAATCTATCTGCCTATCAGAGTGAGAGCAGGATAGAGATGTAAGTAGATGCAATTTTTTACCGTAATGCAAAATTATGCTCCCTTATCTGAACAGATGATGGATTTTAGATCAGAATTTTTCAGGTCATTACAAGATTTGAAATTGGCTGGGTCAGTGATCTTTAATCTGTATTTCAACTCTGAGAAGTTTCATACCCAAGTTGTCAACAATTGAGCGTGTGCTGAATATATTATTGACTTTTTTTTCTATTTTGTGTAAGTTACCTATTGAATACCAAGTTCCATCTAGAGGTGGATGGTATTTTAATGACATGCCATAAAATGCTGCATTGGCTTCAGTGGACGAAATGACTGATGATCTGTGCATTACAGACTGCAGGACAAAAGAAAAGATGCAGCGAACTGTTAACACTTTTCTGTACCATACCAAAATTAATAATACAGGTTCCTCATTGGCGGAGATAGATATATAATGCATTAGCACCAGGCAGGGACTCAATGAATCATAAATAAGATTTTGAAGATCAGCATCAGCAAGAGGCGTCTGTCTGTTTGCCACTGACTCTTTCCCTCGCTCACTTTCTCTTATTCAAAAGTGAACACAAATCCATTTCAATTTTTTCGTTCTTAACACGAGCACTGGGTAGTGATGGAGGAGGATGAAGGAGAAGTAGAAGCAAGCAGCAACAGTTAAGGTGGCAGGATGAAAAGAAATATAGGCAGAATAGAGATGAATAGGCACAGGAACGATAGAGGGCCAGACAAGACGGGAGACAGAGAGGGGGAGTTAATAAAACTGCATTAACACCACCCTAATGCTGCTTTACACTCGAATGGCCATCTCTGCACCTTGATACATTTATGTTCTAATTATCTGCATCATTGAGGTTGATTGATTGGCCTAATATGATACGCATGGCACCAATTTAGCAAAGAAACCAGTCCCTGACAGCTTTTCCTGGCACTCACGTCCCACTTCACCATGTTAGAATGTCTGTGTCTTCTGCTCAAAGTCAATTCGATTGAGCTGACTTGCGCTTGTTTACGAGTGACGACTGAACATCATCAATCACGTAAATATCTTGGAAGCACATGCTCTTTTTTTTCAGGATGAACAATGATAAGGTTTATAGCAGTAATTAATGGTTACAAGACTATTTATTAGAAGAGAAAGAACGCTGTGTTCAGTCTCGTGTGAGGTGATCTCCTATTGGCTGTCCTCATTGTGGGGTTGAAAAATAAACAGTTAAAAGAATCAAAAGGCAGAAGCATATTATTAAATGCGAGTAGGGAATTATGTTTCTTAACCAGCAAAGAATATTCTCCATAGAAAATTCGAGAACGTACCTTCAGTATAAAGGATATTACATCAATTACCGATCAAGGGCAGTATAACAGAAAATGTACATGCATAAAAATGACAGACAAACCAAAATCAATAAAAACAATTACTCAATAACACTGTACTAATACGACATGACATACATTGTGATTGATCCTGGAAACCGTTGCTCAAGGGAGAGAATTGAGACCATGCATTGGTGTCTGAACCAATGTTAGCTCATATTTATTCTAAACCTAAGGCAAACTAATGGGTTTATTCAATGGCACCCATTTAAATGCGCGTAGTGTCTTACTATAGGGTGCACCAGAATATGCATATTGTATTTCCACCGCATACCCTCGCCCTCTACAAACTCTCTCTGGAAACTCATCACATTTGCAGCACATTATAGGACGGTTGCATCCGGCATACTGCAAGCCTTAACAAGAAATCATTTGCATTAGATGTACGATATACCTGTGTTCATGTCAGAGTGACCTTGGCCAGAAGAATTTTTTATTGGAAGTATGTTTAAATTCATGGACATAAACACATGAACACACATGTATTGGCTCACGCACACACTGAAACACTCACACACGCCTGCAAATACCCTATAGTTAGGCAGCAGCTCTATTTGACCAAGCACCAGTCACCTGTGGAAAATGAACCACTTTGCAGTGATCAACACCATCATAAAACACAATGAGTATGTGTACTGGAACACCCACCCTTTAGTGCGATGGCATCAGACAAAAAAGCACTGGGGACAATAGTACGAAGGGCAAATGGATCACAGAATACCTCTAGTGACCAATGAAATGTGCTAGGCCTATGTAGTCTCTCCATTGGACACAGTAGCACTGGGGACTATAATCCCTTGCTCAGCCAAGATTGACGACAACATGAAATTATGTTTTGCGGTGATTTCGTAGGCAGTAAAAATGCTTTATGAAAATAAAGCAAAACGCTTGTACAGCAGTTACTTAGTCGTTGGATGGAGAGATGGTGAGTGGAGTAGACATGTGGTCATGCATGGAGGAGGGCCAATCTTGAGAGACCTCGCCACTGAAGAGTAAATCATTTAACCGGTGCAGAAACACATACTTAAACATGTTCATGGAGAAGGGTAAAGAAGGGTAATGGGAGCCTGAGAGGGCTAGAGGGAGGAAGAGTTTAAAGAAGTGAGTCCACCAGGGGAGTTTTGAGTGGTTGGTAAGAGAGAAAATAAAAAACTGAGAGTATTAATATTCAAATGAAGTCCGGTATATCTGTGCATACTCTAAAATACAAACTTGTGCAGACATTGGTGTACATTTGTGTGCACATGGGCTCAAACTGAGACTTAACGTTCTGATAGTTTGAGATTTAAGTCTGTTGAAGTCATTGCTGAGCAATGGCCTGAAGAGGATAAATGGGGTATTGGATTCTAACCTCTATCATTGAAACATTAATGTGAATCTATCTTTCATAAGGATTTAAACTCACATAGAAGTGGGGAGAGCAAAATGTGCAACAAGAAGAGAATTACAAGAATTACAGAATATTGTCCTCAGGCCAAGTGGAGTGAGTGGCCTTCACAGGTTTAACATACAATATTCCAAAGCAATATTACAAAAGTTCACCATAGCCCATTGAGGTTCATTTCAAAACTCTGCTCTGTATTACATTTTACAATTTAAAGACAAATTCATGCTTTTAAGTGGATAGTATTGAGCTATTTTTGAGAACAGTCATAAGACCAAGGTCCCATAAGTATTAATGGGAAGAATCTTTGATAGCAACTAAATTGTGACTGTGTCCATATGTCCAAAACCCCCAAGAACAATGGAGTCTCCTGATGCATCAACATTAGACTCTCTCTGCTCTTATTTCATACAGAAGCAAAGATACAATCATACATGTCAGTCAGAAAAATACTGCTCTTCAGTCTCCTGTCACTTTGTAATAGTAGATGGAGTACTGAGAGCAATTTTAAACTAGCAGTGCAAAAGTGCCTTTTGTAGAAAACACATAAAACCCCTTTTAAATAACACACACACAAACACATATATTTATAACATCAGGTCAATTTACTGTCTTGTGCATTCCCACTGTGAGTTCACAAGCTGACCTGAATATACATACGATGGAGTGCACTGAAAGAAATGCTTTGGCAAGCAAGAACATAAGCACAAGACACCCACATGATGTTAGCATACACAGAAACAAGAGCACATGTAAATATATTGATCCATGCTCTTATACAACACAGATCTGCGGGTGGTGGAAAAAGTACCATTTGACATGTTAACAGCCCTGCTTGGGCCTATTTGAGGCGTTGTTCCACAAATAAAAACAAATGCTAACATCAGCATGCTAACCAGCTCTAAAGCATGTTGATATTTAAAAGGTGTGATTTTAGACATCTTAGCTCGTGCCTCGCTGCCTCACATCATAGGGAAAGATGGTAGTGATTAGAAAGATTCCATGTAAAAAAAAAATACTGTGTTTGCAACACCAAGACAGCTGTATGATTAGGCTACATGGAGAGATTACAAAGATAACAGCCCTGTGGGAATCAAGATACTGTGAGCTGACAAATGAGATCCATTTAATTTGATTTAGTTGCATGAACAATCGCCATTGACTGATTCGGTACAAAAAAAAGTATTGGACAGACAACAGAAATTTTGACCTGCACACAAGAGCACTGGATAAAAGGGTCAGGAGTAAAACTCACTGGAGTTTTTTGACAGTGCACACTATTTTTATTCAGAATAAATACCAAAAAAATTTACATAATGTGCTAAGGTGGCAGATGAAAGTGAGAATATCACTAAAGTCTGAGTTCCACATAAGCGTCTGTTGGCCAGAAATGACTGGCCACGTTGCAAGTGCAAGTTGATCTGGTAGCTTGCGGTTTATTTTCAGACACCGGGGAATGTTGTCAACAAGTGAAAGCCAAAATCCCTCTTGACACAGCTGGAGAGAGCTAAAAATCAATCAGAGCAGCAAAGCTTGATCTACAACCCATCAATGATACATGCAAGTGGGATGGTGCATAGTCTCATTTTAAGGTTGTTCACAACCATTATTAAATAACAGATAAACCGTTTTTTTTAACTGTGTTTTTGAAAGGCAAAAAAGGGCAATGCATCACCAATGTTTTAAATCAAATCTGATCAGCACTGACAGCTTGACAGTTTGATCTGAGTTTTGTGAGTCTGTGGATTTATGCTTGGCTGACCTGCAGACTGGACGCCTACAACTAATCAAAGATGTGGAACCTGACTTTTTAAATCGGGAACGGTAACACTTCTGTCAGTCACTGCGTCAAACCCAACCCATCTTAGATAAATGGTTGTGATTGGCCTGACACAGGCCAGGACAGGTGGAAATCTGTCTGAGAGTGAGGCTTGCTCCATTTGATATGGCAAACAAACCGTTAGCTTGACAGACTGGCGTCTGCCTGGTTGTCAGGCTACAGCCATGCTGTACCTGACCAGAAATATCTCTTACAACTAAAAATGTCAACTTTCTGTTGCCATTAAAGTCAGGTGATCACCAAAGTCATTAGAAGAGATCCTATGAAAACCATTGGAACCTGCACCAAGCTTGGAGCCAATCGATGAAATAGAAACTAAGATGCTTTGCTAGATATGTTAAAAGTTTCAGCTGCATTCCTGGACCCAGAACTACAGTCTTCAGTTTACTGGCCTCCCATGAGCCACTCCTGCTGTAAACCCTGTAAATCTTCCATCATTTTCCAACCTTACCCTCCTTCTATCTGCACTCAAGTCTGAAACAAAAACCAGTGGCACAGGAGCTCAACAGCACCAGATGATTACTCCAATCTATACTTTTGTGCTGTCGATCTGTTCTCACACACCAGCTTCCATCCATCGCTCTGCTAAGTCCCATCTGCTCACCCTCTCACCCTTTCAATGGTGGAATGACTTTTTGATCTCTGGATCTTTCTTTTTCCACTGTAGGATGTAAAAGGGCTTCCACTTTGCTCTCTGACATCCAGACCTTCCTGAACCCTGACTCCTGACCTGATTTGTAGCCAAGCATCTGTAAGTGAAATGAGATTTTTTTTTGCCTTCATGATTTTTTTCAATTTATGCTATAGCTCATTTGGAAATATCTGTTTTCCTTGCTGTTGCCTGAGAGAAACTAATATGTTGCACTTTTTGAGAAAAGATTTTTTCTGAATTATGAGGCAGTAACAATTCCAATGAGGACAAATAGTCAACCACTGAAAGGCACAGCAGTCTGTATCATCAGTGGTCCAAGATGAGTGATCAACCTCATTTAACTGAAAGGGCTGGGTGGAGTCCTGTGAGAATAGTTAGACAAAGTATTACTGCAGCACTGAATACAAAGTTGATACTTATGGGATCATATAAACCCCAAATGTATACTATGAGCCTTATAAAGCAGTATTATGACAGAGCTGCATTGACAGAGAGCGTGCATCCTGAAACAGCTCATACCGATGCATGAGAACTAAAGTGTGAGCAAAACACCTGAGAAGTACAAAAGTTGTCCTTGTTTCCCCAACTTAATAACTTATTTTGGTTTGATATTTAAAGAGGGTTTATCTAAGCAGAAAAGACATCTTGGTGATCCAGCTATAGATTTTTGTAGATTCAATATTTGTTCTGGATGTCAGCAGAATGAGACAGTTTTTTTTTTTGTTCATAACACATTCAACTTAGGTAAAAACACCATGTTTCCCCACAGTATTTCTATATTGATAATGCTGACATAAACTGAAAATGATTAAAGATGGTATTCATTAGTTCTAGGAGGAAATGAAACATCTGTCTGGGCCTCCCCAGTCACCACTCTAATCTGCATAGAACTTTGCATTGTGCCTTCCATTTCTACTGTAACTCAATATTTCTACTCAAGTACAGCACTTAAGTGCATTTTTTGAGCTACTTGTACCTTACTTGAGTGTTTCCATTTTTTTAGCAACTCTGTACTCCACCATGTCTCACATAAATGGATTTTTTACAAATATGATCTACGTACCACAACATGTGCCTGAGCGCTTTAGTTACTTGTTACTTTTCAGATAACAAATTTTTATACCTGGTTTATCCAGTGAAATCTGTCAATCTCCAAATCTGGTATCTGGAAGTATTCTGATAAATAAAGAATTTCTCTATATTTTCAGAACATTTTCCAGAAACCCTCTGTTACAAACACTGATAATGAGAAACAATAACTGGTAATCTTTTTAAGCAAAATAAGTACTTTTATTTTTTGTTATTATGATTTTCTTATTTTTCTTACTCTATCTGAAAATTTTGCAGATAAGAATTACTCTTGCTTTAGTGGCTTTGTGATTGCAGAACTTTTTCTTGTTCTGGTTTATTTTAATAGGACTTTTGCATAGTGTGTAAATAAACTAACTATTGGTCTAAAGAACATCATACTACACAATATTACACAGTATTAGTACTACATACTGAAAACTCAAGTATCTACAAATTTTAAACTGTATTAGATTGTGTTTTTATTTTGTGTGCAAACTTGTTTACAGCTTTGTGTTATTTATGCATGACAACTGATGGTATGTACTGTCACTTAGGATTTGATGGCAAACAGAGACACACGGAGCAAGGAAAGAGGAAAAAACAAAGTGCAAAGCAATGTAGAACCCAAAATAGTGCAGTATACAGCAGCACAAACCACATATCTGCAGAGAGTGCTGAGATCTGAGAGAAGGAAAAACTTTAAATTTCTTTAGACTTTAGAATATTAATCTTGTTATGCAGTGTGTTTCACATCTGACAAAATTACAGTCTGCCCTAATGTAAAAAAGTTTTGTTTTTACATTACATCACAGTAAAAGATCTGTGTTGGATAAATAAACAACATTTGTTGAATTACAAAACTGTAATTGGAGACAACTCCATTTCCTTGTTATATGTTTACCATGTTTGCATGGTATTCATGTAGCGTTTTTCTATAATCATTTGACTACCCTATGCACTTTACAACACAATTCAATGTTCATCCACTCACACAAACATTTTTACTCCAATGGCAGGTTGTTGATGTGCACAGTACCAAACATCAGAACTCAGACAAAAAGTGAGCCAACAGTTTGCAACATTGGTAACTGACTCAAATTTGACAACAAAGCCTATCGCTACTTTTTACATTAATATACACAGATAAACCTCCTCCCCTTGTCCCAAATTGGTCCTGAATTGACGCTTGAGTGGTTCCTTGTTTTTTGAAACAGCTGCTGTGATTTTCGGGTTGCAGCTTTTATCTTTATAACATTAACCTGTTTTCATGGCTGAATCGGTTTGACATCCTGTATGTATCCTTCAAGGGCATATTGCAAAGCCTTCTGCCTGCACCCATCTGAAATCTCTTTTTTGTTTTTCCAAGTATTTGATAATGTTTCACTAGGAAGTGCAGGTACTGACAGTGTGGGCTTCTTGCCAGCTCCAACAGCTTGATGGAGCTTGACAAAGGGGTGGGGCTTAAAGAAGGGTCAATTAAGTTTTAAGTTTCTTATCTACAGACACTTCAACTGCAGAATGAATGAGCTGGGAAACTCCTAACCTTCTGATGTGTACACAACCCACCTGATCTAATATAAACCTACTAATTTATACAAACAATTTAATTTTATACCATTTTGTTACTTTTGACCCCCTAAAGGATTAAGAAATAATACACAAAATATGTTCTGAAAATGTTGCACTCCTTGGTAGAACACACATAAGTTTTTGACAAAAAATTGTTTGTCATTTGTGTTATCTTTCAAAAGTGCTATTCTTTCTCCCCACCCCCCCATACAGTTTGCCCTTTCATTTGCAGGCTGCACGGAGTTATGACATTTGCTAACAGTAAACCCCTGGGGTGTCCATTATGTAATTTTCTCTTTTAGCAGAGATAATTTCACTGGCTGAATATCCCCCTGATGGGCAGATTCAGTAAATGAACCTTGACAGGTTTACAGCTATCAAACCTGGGTAAACATCTTCTCCACTCTTTCACCCTTTGTGAACATGTCATTGGTCTGTGTATAACCTTGTAGAACATATAACCACTTACATCTACATGTACGAACTATTCCTATTGGACAGTGTCAGAATTCACAGGTTTTATGCAATGTTGACAGTCACAAGCATGCATAAGCACAGAACACAAACATCTATACGTGCATTCAATCCTACAGTTTTATCACTGAGCCTCGTGTCTGTTCATCCACAAATGTTTTGTTCAGATCTCCATTTTCAGCTAAGAACATCTGTGTAAAGCTGGCCTCACACTGGAGGATGATTGGGCAGATTATAGGTCCAATTTGCTCCTCCCTATAAAAGCTAGGGTGTTTTGATTCAAGGCAGGTCTGAGCCGATTATCTGCCCAAATGATCCTGAAGTGTGAGGGGTTTACAGATGTGATCTTAATGTTGCTGACTGGATTGAAGCCTCCTAGATTTCAAACAACTTAAGTCCTTTATTTTTAAAGGAAAAGCAATGGATAATAAGCTGAAACCCACCAAGTAAGCCGACCAGAGGGTGTCACCCACTGGCATATTTGCGAGCTGGTAGCATTAGCCTGCACTACCCAGTATGTGAACAAAAGGAACTTTACCTCCATCTCACCTCCAGCTTATAACATGAGAGCCAAACTGATTTAAACAAGAATCTGTCCGTACTGTTTTTACCTTTTTTTCTGTTTTCAAGTTTAACAAGTCAACAGTGACAGGCCATCTCAATGTTTGATTCTTTCACAAGTCACAGTTGATCACGTTCGTCTTTCTTAGCTCCAAAAATCCGTGATATTGCTGCTCTGAAAATGATTATTATTGACAACCAAGTGTGCGGTCCTATGTCTTGTACACTTAAGACTAAAATAATAAAAGCAGTACATCTAATATTATGTTTGTGGTCTGTCAGATTTTCAAAGTAAGCAAAGATTTGAAGTCATTTAGCATGCACCAGAATTTATTAAACAATGGTAAGAGACAATGATGGACCTTCTTATCCTAAAGGTCTGAGTGTTGTCTTGGTTACTTGTCTACCACAGTCCAAACCCTCTGTCCTTCTTCATAGGAAATATTTTATCCTCTTGACAACGGCAGACAGCAATATAGTAACTATAAAGGAGGAAAAACCAAAATCCAATTGGGTCTGGAATACAATGGACAATGCAAAACAATGGACGGTTAAAAAGTCAAAGGAACTAAGAGTCTTTGGAAATTCTTCTTTTCTCCTGTTCTCGTGAATGGATTCATAGAGAGCAGCTAGAAACAAACATGCCTGCCTATCTCTAGAGTGTGTTGTCCAGTCAGTCAAGTCATCAGTATAGTGCAAAACCACATGCCACAAATTTGCCTCAAAGCCTTTTATAATTTGCACAATACAACACCTATCTTCAGGCCATCAATTTGGATGAGGACCACCACATGTACATCAAATACATCAAATGCAGTAAAGCACACAAACTTCAACTTTCAACGAAAAAAGTCGAGAGGAGTGAGATGGAGGGAGGAGGGAGATGGCTACAAA
>JAQNCA010000009.1:2918284-2930494 GCA_029783725.1 Acanthurus tractus
CACACACACACACACACACACACACACACACACACACACACACACACACACACACACACACACACACACACACTTCCAAAGACATTCATGGTGTGGATTGCTGTTAGTTTCACACCTATTCATTTCTGCACATCTGCGTGAGTGCATGTACATGCACATCGATACAGACACCGGCATTAATAACAAACAAAACAACTCATGCTTGTGAAGATTCGTAAGAGACCAACTGACAAACTTCTTTTGACAGATACTTGTTTGCTGCTTGACTTTAGCAGGATGCCACTTGTTTTCTTTCATTTCATTGCCTCCATTACTGTGGTGTGTGTGTGTGTGTGTGTGTGTGTCCAGGCATTCAATCCTTTTCACACTTTGAAACGCTCTCTGACACTGCGACTCCTGCATGGAGCTGGTGAGCTATGAGCAGTCATTAACCTGAAACGCTATCTTAGAGACACATACCTTCTCTGACAGCAGCAAAATGCCTTTTCGCTGTTGTTCCATTGTGTAATGGAAGGTGAAGGGGAACAATTCAAGTGGCAGACATGAATAAAATCTTGCACCGTGGTATTCACTTTGATTTAAACTTTATTTTGACATTAAAATTGCATTTTCAAGTCATGTTTGTGCCAAGGGACTGGGTATTTTAAACTAAAAGATGATCATTATCTAACTCTGACCAAGTGTTTTTGTGCCCATTCTCACCAGACCCGAATTGCAGCACTGTCACAATGTAAAATTGGAAAATGAAAAGTAAATTCCAAGTCTGCAATTTGTGGAAACCTAAAATGACAACATTTACTCTGGCAATTGGGTTTTCCTCTTAAGGACTGGAGGGTAATTGTACTGCAAGAAGCAGCAGCTATGTGAGCCATGATTGATCCAATGTCAAGTTTTTACAGAGGAAAAATAAATATCAAATGTACACCGAAACCACTCAAATCCTCCCTGCAGCATAGTACAGTCCCTTGCTGTCCATCTATAAGGTCAGTATGTTCTAAACAATTACCAGCCACAAAATCTTAAGGGCTAAAAAAAGAGCTATTCCCGAGTAATATATCACAACATATTTTCATGAAAATATGAGCGCTTGGAACATATAAGTATATAGACAGATTATGACTCATAGCCACTGAAATCCATAACATTTTTCAATTAAAAATAAGCCATAGGAGGCAGTTGACGAGTCTCTGTTAATAAAATATGATAAGACATATTCACTTTAGAGGCACCGGATTTTGATATGCAAGCAGTTCTGCAAATGATATTTGCAACCATAAAGATAGCTGCTGAAACCTGAGCTCCTATAACGATCAACTTAACATATACAAGGGGGCACACACACGCACACACACACTAATACTCGCTGTACCTTTCCAAGGGCAGAGCCCATTCCAGCTTTACGACGGACCTAAAGACACGCTGTGGGCAGCGAGGGCTTCGGCCAAAAAGACTTTATAGTGTCATAAACACAGTTATACCCCATCTCACCAACATAAATAAATGCTGGAGAGTTACCAAGAGGACAGCTTGTAGTCATGCCTGCTCTCAGAGGACAGAATTGGCATTCCCATGAGGACGTCAAGGGAAGATGCTTGATGGAACTGTACTCATTTAGAGCTAAGGCAGTAAAATGAGTCACAAAACAGTCATATTCACATTAAAATGTGTTTTAGTACTGCCTGCATTTTTAAGTTTTATCACCGATCAGACTTAAGTGTTGCATCATTTAAGCTTATTATCTTGGCTTTGGCTTTTGGTTTTCATATATTCATTCTTGAGTGGCATCTGCTCTGCACTTCCAATATATCACCATTGCAATGAGTAAGTTGAGTATAATTTTACTGCCATACAACAAAAAAGGCTAACAAATGCAACAGATATGACTGGATACCGCCTGTGTAGACAACCTGTGGTTTTCTTGTTCGCTGAGTGAAGCTCAGTACTGCTTTTCCAATTAAAGATCATCCATGTGATAACAGGGTGTTGAGCAAAAGTGAGAAAGTGTCAAGTTAAGGACTGAGAGGTAAAGTAGAGGGCAAAGCATTAGCCTCGGGAAGACACCAGTCTGGGGTATAAAGAGTCTTCTGCATTTGAATCAGTAAGGGGAAGAGAAATCACTGAGCCCAAAGGGGAAAAAAAAACAGGATCACATGCAAGAACATGTAAATGCGACTACACAGTACTCTTTTAAGATGAAGGTTATTGCCATGATTAATTTATCTATTCTTTAGGGATCAATTGATCATGTATTCTGCAAAATGTCAAAGTTGTTGAAAAAATTTTGCTTCATATGGTTTTCAGTTCTGTATTACATCACCATATCTGATTTTTTCTTGTGTTTTTGAATGAGTATTAATTGTTCATATGTGCGCATACATGTGTTGCCATTACGCCTTCCTCAAAATGCTTCTTTAGGGACAAATTAAGTATGCAGAGTTAAAAAAAAACTGAGAAAAGCTGCAGGCCCTCACATTCGAGATGCATCAAGCTGTGACGGCTATTTTGCCTGATAAATGACTTTAATTAATCCATTAATCAACTACTGTTTTAAAGTGTTGTATGGATTGACTGATCAGTTAAAAGTTTCACTACCAATTAGGATGGACATTAATAAGTCATGTGACTAAGCTTATATATGTGCAGTGCAGTTTATATGTTACATGTTATTGGATCCTTTTGAGTCTGTGTGCAAAAAAAAAGGGGCGCAGTGCCTAATGAAGAATCTACAGTCTGACCTGGATTTGGCTGCTTTTACATAAGCAATACTCATTTCCTCTCTCTCTTTCCCTGACTCTGCCTGTCTGCCTCGCTCTCCCTCCCTGAAATACACTAACACTAAGGCAGAGATTTACATACACACAATGGAGGGATTGGAGTGTGAGCGCAGGGTGGAGTTAGGCTCCATATTGCTTCTCAGACGCAGACGGAGACAGAGATCACCAGTCTGTCAGCGTTAAACCAGCCATTCAGTCTGAGAGGTGTCAAGCATGATAATCCCAAAGCAGAGCAGGTGTGTATGTATGTGTGTGTAGGTATGTGTTTGAGTGTGTGTGTCTATAGGTAAAACGGTGCATGTGATCCACTCCGCAGATGGGATTATACAGATATGTGAGAATATGTGCACTTGGAAAATTGTATCCACACGTTTCACATGCGGGTCAAAGCCCGACTATAATTTGTTTGGTGCTCGCGTGTGTATGTGTGTGTTGGCCTGTATCGCTTCTATTTGCATGCATGAATCAGGCACATAGTGCTTTGTAAGCAGCATGTGAAAAGCTGTTAGAAAAAAAAGGTGATGAGTTTGCACAGGTAGAGAATGTCCTCTGTACTGTGTGTCTACAGTCTGCCATGATACTGTGATTTGTGCTAAAAGTTGCTCTGCACTGAACCAACAGGGTAAAAAAAAAAGCAAAAATCTCACATCAGCCTAATCCACCAACACTTTTTCCAACTTTTCAAGAAATAATATTTTAAGTTTCTAAGCCCCTTACTCTGCAATGCACTAGTGGTATGGATCTAGAGAGGGAAATTGGATTTCTGTAGTGCTTATGAATTCAAGTGAACATGGCCAGCTTATACATCACCAAAAGCCCTTAAGAGTATGGCCGGCAGATGCTCTCTTATAGCGAAAAAGAAGAGTCAGCTGGCATGTTTAGAATAGGATATGTCCTTGTGAATATCTCCTCCCTCGCTCTTTATCTCTCTCTCTTGCCCCCACAAGAGTGAAGCAGGTGCGTCGTATTGCTCAAACACGACAAAGTGCAGCAGAGCACCAAGATGTGCATTGTTTGCTTTCCCTCTTTCGCTCTCTGTAGCTCTGGGTGCCTTCCAGCCATGAAGATAGTGAGTCCTCATGACGGCAGGCGAAGCAAAAGGTTGTTTGTGACACGGGCACTGATCCACCACCGCCGCCATCCCATCCTCCCTCGCTCTTTAAGCCCTGTGGTTCCTTGTCTCACCTCTGTTCCCCTTTTTACCTTCTGCCTGTCTAAGCTGTTGTTGTGTTAGTGCATAGCAGATGTTCGGCTCGCATCTGAGAACAGCAGAATACTAACGTGATGGTAGCCTATTAGCTCTGTGTTTGGGTAAGGAAATAATAAGGTTTTTCCCTGCTGTATTAAGAGGGGTTTATAATGGCTTTCCCCACTTTAAAAAAAAATTCAAAGATTTATGTCCTCTAAGTCTTGTTATTGGCTTCTTTTTTTTTGTAAAGTGAAGCAGTTAGAGCCTTTAATTCTGCAGGGCCTTCACCTCAATCTGATAAAACCAAATCAAAATTTGCAAGCACACCCACTTGCAAACATTTCAGCTAACGTGTTTGGGGGTTTCATATAAGACTTGCTTGGATGGGAAATGCAGCACTAGATAAGGGAGCCTTTTAAGACTGTAAGGCTGCTCTCCACTTGACTGCTTATGGAAAGTGGGAACAGTGCCATCTAGTGAAAGCTATCTTTATGCATGGTATTTAAAGAACTCCAGTCCTTTTTTTTTTTGCACACATCTGCTTTAAAAAAGGAACCAAAAAATGGTCAAATAAATTGATATCTAGAGGTATTTTCCTCATTCTTAAATCCTTTGCAGACACTCAGCCACTCAAAGACCAGAAAAAGTACTGGGAAACACTCTCAGTCAAACACAGCCACAATGACCTATAATGGCAGCTTAGCAACAGCTGCCCCGAAGCCAAACATCCTACTGTCAACATAATGTTGACAATGCGCATTTCTCGGTAATCTAATTGCTCTGCTGACACAGACTGCCCACACTTCTGCCTTGTTAATACCCAAGTAGGAGTCACCAGGTTAGTTCATCCTTTGGGGTCACTCTGCTAATCTAATTCACTCCCAATAACTTCCCATTGACCCCTGACCCCTGATTGATTGCCGTAACAATCAGACATCCTTTTGGGAGAGGGGATCTCATCAATAAACCTGACGGGTGAAAAGCAAGTGGGTTGGGGATTTTTTTGCGAGGCATGTCTAAATCTGAAGCAGATAAATTATTTCAGCAATCAAACACAATCATTAAAACATGGTTTGCCCTTGGATTCGTAAAAAAAACAAAAAAGACAGATTAGTTAAAGAGGTTCTCTGCAAAGGCACACAATGTTCTTTTAGGTGATGAGGAGTCGAACAGTGTGAGGAGGGATGAGAGGATAGACTGATGAGGGTGTGAGCCAGGGTCAAGGATGGATACTTGTGGTGTTAGCATGGGTGTGAATAATGGGTAGTGAGAAGTCAAGAACCATTTAACTTTCTCTCCCTTTTGCCCATTTCAGACCTCCATGTAGATTTTGTCTTTTGAGGCTAGTTAAAACAGTTAAGTGACTGAAATGGACCTTACAAATTGAAAACCCATTACAGCCTTTACAAAATTGTATCTCCCAAATACAAATATATCGTTTAAAGAGGAATGTGACCGTTAAACTTAAGTTTAAATACTGAAAACCGAAAAAAAAATAAAGAGCAGTAGTTACTCAAGCTTTTCCAGGGATAAGATTTCTTGGAGTGGACAAGATAGGAGAGCCTAGAATATGAAAAACTAAGAAAATATATATTATTTTAAAAGGTCCAACTGAAACGATTATCATGAGATTCAGAGTTCCACAAAAACGGTTGATGATTATCAGTGAGATAAAGCTACATACAAAGCATCTCTGTATTCATCGAAATTCAAGTATGGGACAGATATCACGAAAGCTTCACCAGTGAATTTAAGATAAGATGTGTATCATGAGAAATATCTAATAAAAATGAACCCTTTTACAGATTGTCCTATCAAAGCCCCTACTCTCTTTAAAACCATCTGTAATTAGTGTAACCAAAGCTAAATAACTAAAAACGAACCAAATTCTTTTAAATTTAGACGACGTGTCATATCAAGGTTTAAAGGCTACAATTCTGAGCTACATTCCATGATGTTTCTCTTAAACACTCTGTGCTCAAGTGAGATGACATTGCAAAATGCTTTTCCTCTCAAAGAGAGACTGAAGGCCTTGGTTTCACATAAAGCACAGAATTACTGACAGGAAGCGATAAAACAAGTGTATTATTCACTGTGTGTGTGTGTGTGTGTGTGTGTGTGTGTGTGTGTGTGTATTTTATTTGTGCTAGGGGATGACTGTGCGAGTGTGTGCCTGATACAACTGAACTGGCCTATACTCACCAGTCTAATGTCCAAGTCAAGCTGGCAGCAGTGATATGAGTAATGCCCACTATCACACAGAGGCAGGGAGTGGAACAATTGCCTTGTCAAATAAGAGCCACTTGACAACTTCTCAGAGACGATCAATTATGGTCAGTGTTTGGATCAAAGCGGCGACACGAGTGAGGCTGTGTGGCACACGGCAGCCACAGTCGGTCATGCAAAAGTACTCTAATAGTCTCCGTCTTGGTTGTTTTATGCTCTCAATGACCACCTGTGATTGCATGACAAATTATTAAATGATACAACGTGCATATTGCACTGGCCTATGACTGTATAGACAGCTGTGCTACTAAACCATCTGGTGAAAGACACAATTTCACCTTAGTTCTGGATGATGTGGCAGGAAATAGAGGAAAGGGGATATTCTACAATAATATGATATAGTTAAATTAAGAGGTAAGGTGAAAGAATTTTGATGGAGCAGTTAAAGCACTGAGTTATGGCCCTCAACCCATATTCCCTCTTCCTCCCTGCCCCCATGAGCTATCCTCTTACCCTGTGAGATGAGGCCTGCACCAAAGTGCGACAATATTACAGGCAGAGGATGTGATTACCAGATCTTAATCGTCAGTAATTCACCTGTCATCCCAGTCCTTAATATGCGGCTGCTGTGCTCCAGTGAACCCAGACACCGAATGACACCAGCTCCTCCGCCGACTACGTTTGATCCGGCTCACGGATGCTGATGTTTCTTAATTATCAAGACAATGTAGTGGGGAGCCAAACAAGCTAAAATACTGGCCCTGCCAGGTTAATTTGAGGTTCATTGAATTAGTGTGTGAATTAGCACGATGTTGCAAATTACAACCGGCCAGTAATGAAGAAATGGAGACTTTGAGAAAAAAGGGAGCTTTCTGCAGCAACAGCAGCTTACACATCCCTCCAGAAAATTAAATATGAGGACAAACTCTGATCCTTTTGTAGAATCCAGCACACGGAGCGGGTGCACACGACACAAGAGACAACAGTAGGGCAAATTTCACTGGGGGGAAATTTAAAACAAAAGGTAGCACAAGCAGAGGCAGGAGGGAAGCGGTAAAGATAAGCTTAAGAATGCAGAGAGATGTGTGTGCGTGTAAGAGATTGTGTGTGTTGCGGTGGGGGCTGAAGGAGTCGGGGAGCAGGGGGTGAGCACCCCCGTTTCTCTATGACATCCCTCAGCCCATCTCCGGAGCCCATCCATCTTGGATGACAGTGGCGTCCTGATTTGCATACCAAAAACGCTTTCCGATATGCGCCTTCCAAGTCGTTGCAAGAGATTAGAAAATATTGACAATTATTGACAAAACCCAAAGGGCTTGGGCAACATTCCATCTGGAATATTGCATCTAACGTTTTATTCTCTTATTTGCTCTTTTCTTCCTTCTTATGAGGGCACGTTATTGACTTGAATATCTGATTGCCACTGCTGAGGCTGATATGGAGCGGAGTTGGGGAGTTGCGCAGTGTTGGCTTGTTATGGAAGCGGCTGCCGCTTTGGATGGAAGGTTACGTCGTTATTGCTTGTTTGTGCACATTTCCCAATGACACAGACTTTAATTAAGATAATCATCACCGTGGCACCCCGCATGGCTCTAGAGTGGGGTCTATGCAGATTAAGCCGCGGTCTACGCAAAAACCCCGGCGTGATCAGTTTTTTGTGCTCACAGGCAAATCTTGTGATTACACTGATAAATACGTGGCATAAAAGAGAGGACGGGGATAGAATGGAGTGCGGCAGAATTAAAGGGGCGTGGAACAATTGCTGAGATATTAAGGAGCATCATCAGTCTAGAACTCATGCGGAGAGGCCAAGGAAATGAATGTCATTAATTGAATAAGACCGACACCAGGGGATATCAGTTATTAAAACTCCTTAAAATATTATACAAAGCGCAGACAAAAGTGTGGCGTCAGCATGTGGAACGAATTGGGAGTGTACGTTTTATACTGTTGAAAGTAGAAACAAATATTTATGATTGTAAAATGATGAAATCTCTGCAGATGAGGTTATGTCTGGCAAAGAAACGGCACAGACAGGAAACATTAATTCCCTCTTGTCCCTTTTTTTTTTTTGGCTTCAGTCATGCTGAGCTCTTCTCTGCGAGGGCAGAGATCTTGTTTAGAGGTAGAGAATCTCCTTAGTACTACAACACAACAATCTCCCCAGGTAATTAAGTTTCTCGTGTCCCGGCTATTTGTTGTTGCTTAATGAGAGCACTCTTCTCCCCTCTTGTGTCCTGCACTGTAATTAATGGACACGGAGAAGATGAGAAGGTGGAGGATAAAGAGAGAGGGGAGAAGGCAAAGTGGAAATTTGTCCTGTCTGTGACCTGCTGGTTGCCCTCAGAAGACCCCAACCCCTACCCCCCCGCCCCCGCCCCCTCCTCCCTCCCCGCTCTCTGTCTTCCCCATCCCATCTTTGTATTCTTCCCTTAGCTTGCTGCTCTTTTTTTTTTTTTTTTCAGTGGGCTGTTTGACAAGCTGCCAGTTCTAATGCCCTCAGTGCAATGTCCCTTGTCAACTCCCATAAACTCTTATATCTATCAGAGCTTCCTCTTAACAAAAAAAGAAGCTTCCATTATCAAAGTGATTAAAAATGATCTTTAATTTTGGGGACAGCCAAGGGTATGGTGAGTTTAGACAATGGGCCAGCGGCTATAAAGTTCCACATCTACATTTCCTTAATATATTCCTTTCTTGTAACCTGTGTCTCTGCCTTGAGCCTGGTCTATTTTTCTGTCAGTGCTGCTTGTATATCCATCTTCCTCTTCTGTGTCTCTTCCTCCACATCGATGGGAGGTGTTGCTACAGAAGTGTACACAGATCAATTGCTCACACTGACCTTGACACTGAAATGTAAATGCTGTTGTTAGATAAAGCCTTGTATAGGAATCCATTAAATCGCATGGATTCGGCAGCAGTGACTTTAAATGTGTTCGGAACGTCTAAATCTGATGTGAAAACTGCCCATTTACATTTGTAATTACATGTTGTACAGACTCATAAATTAATTCATAGTTATCAATAGTCAGAAAACTAATTAAGTCATTAGACTGCAATTAATAAAATTAGATCACATTAAGCTCTTTCAGTTATTGCATTCATATGAGCGTGTAAAAACTGCAATGTTGTCACATTCCACACCTCCAAACCAAGGTGAGATAAAACAGCAGGGGAAATAAATGTGATATAGTGCAGCGAATAAAAGCTGTGGTGATGGTGAAATACCTTAAGAGCATAACTCTGCCATGCATCAAAAGTACACGCTGTAGAACTTGCTAATTTAATCACCTAAGTTGTGTTGGGGATTTTGGATGGCAGAGGAAGTAGTTAGTCTGTGTGCCAGTGGAGGCCACCATGGTGTCAACCCCGCACTCCCCCCACTAACATCCTCGCTTCCTGCAAGGATACACTGCCAGGCGCTGCCTCAATTACATTTCCAAGGTGGCGGTGGTGAGGGGTGTGAAGAGCCAAAGGAGACACAGAGGTAAAGCGAGTGAATGGAGGTTCAAAAAAAAAAAAAAAAGAGAAGACAGCATTTGCCAGAACTAAAAAAGAGAGAAATGGATTTTGGACAGCAGAGGGAAATGCAGGAAAGCTAAAAATGCCAGGACAAGCTTAATTTGGACTATTACATGGCGGCCATGTGGGGTTCACAGAGTCAACTGCTTTTCACAGGATCAGCAGAAGATTAATAAAAACCCACAAAGTAAAGCTTCCCTAATGCTTGATACAAAGTAAAAAAGGGAGGGATTTTTACACAAACAAACTGAAGTGAGAGGCAAGATCAAATAATTTTCAAATTGCCCTTCAGAAACCGATAACGAAAATAACTACACACAGGAGAAGACTTCTGAGGCGAGAGATGGAGGGATGGGAGAAGAAGGGTGTTGTTGTTTACTCTCAGGGTGTGTTGCGGAGACAGTGGTGCAGGGCAGGATGGGGACGGGACGTGATAAATCCTGTTAAAGAGCAGCACTGGACATCAGACAGAAAATGTGATGAGGCACAAAGGCCTCCCAGTGCATATCAAACAGATGATTTCAGCCTGAGTGATGTTGTCTTGGCATTATCGACTCAAGTGAGACTGAATGATAATGCCAGAAGCTGAAGAGGAGGACAGGTTGAGAAGAACTACTCGGACAAATCTATGACTGCAAACTCTAATGCATGCCAAAATTCTCTGTTCTGCATTGTGTCCTCCTTTCTAGTTTCACACTCCCTTGGCTTGTATCACAACGTCTTGCCATCTGCGTTGGTCTCACCTGTTTGACTGAGCGCCAGCCTCAGGTGGTGCACAGAGTTTGTTCTACATTGTCTGGTTGTGGATCAGTAATCTAAGCGGATTCTCTAACTGAAGTGAATATGATGTTCGACATGTAATCTGTGAAAGCTCATCAATCTATCAATGAGAAACTGATGAATCCAGGTCATTATGAGAGCAAACATATGTGCCTTGTTTTAACCGCAGCACTTCCTGCTGCAGTATTACAGCAGCATCATCTCAATGAAAGAATTATTAAATGTGGATATAATAACTGCATACGCCAGGTGGCAGCCAGTGTTGGTAAATTACATGTAACAGAGTTATGTAATTCAATTACAAAATAAATTTAGGGTAAGGGTTCATTATCTACAATTACTTACAAAAAAATATTTGATTCAATTAGAGCTACTTATCAAAATACTGATGAGGCTTATTTGTGAAATGTAAAATTCATTTCATTTCCTTGCATCTTTGGGCTGTGCATGAATGCCGCCTTCTGACAAATTTCCAGGCAACGTGGATCAGAAGAGCTAAAAGAAGACATCTGAAGTGCTACACCATCAAAGGTAAGGGTGTCTCAGCATCTAGTCAAGTAACAGGCCTATAAAATGAATGAAATAAGCTTAAAAAATGTAAACAAGTTTGTAGGTCACAGTCAACTCAGACTGTGGAGAACTCATGTCAGGTGCTCCATTTAAAGCCTATATAAGTGTGGATTCCCATTTAAAAAAATCTGAATCTGACCAAGATCCAAGAAAAATCAATAATTTTTTTCTTAGTTGGAGATTTATGTTTTGAACTTAGTGTGCAGGTTTTTTTTATTTCATTACTAATAACCATGTTCCTTTAACATCTAAAGGTCTTAGATGTTGAAGCTTTACAAAAGCTTCTCTTTAAGTCATGATGTTAACACTAGGGCTTTAACGTCAGCTAACACTTTGAGTTTTTTTTTTTACCAAAACTACTTATTCTGTATTTCTCCTTTTATGATGTAAGTGTTTTCTCTTTGTTGGTTGTCCCGCTTTCCTTTTACAACATAGAGGATCTTGTTGAGGATCTCAGTTGGACGGATGGAATACTCCTTTTTTTGTTGTCCCACTTTATGACTCACTCTGTCCAAAAAAGTTTATTTTTACATTAAAATCTGACCAAGTACAGCTTAAATCTTTAAAGATGACTGACTACAAACTGACGAGCCACAACTCTAAACAGCCCGCACTAGTGAACCATGTTGCAGTGTTTATGGAAAAAGATAATCCCTCTTTGCTGTGGTTTTAAACCCCTCCCAGGGGACATGAGCATATTATGAAGCTGATGGTTTCTGCCTGTGCCTCCAGGCTGCTCTTGTCTGGGTAAGTGAACTTCCATGTCTCCTGTCAATGTCTCTGCTCCCTGAAACATAAGACGAGCAAAATGATTTGGCACACAAAAACAAACAGCAGACTGACAAGCCTGCAAACACAATGACGGAGGTAGGAAATGAGGAGCAGGTGGCTGCAAGAAAGCAACATAAGAAACATGCAGGAGAGGAGGACGGAGAGTAACAAGCCACAGCACTCAGGGAGAAGAGGAAGAGGACCAGAAAATTAGGAAATGAAGGACAATGAAGATAGAAAAGAGAGTCATCACGCTGCAAGAGAATTACAGGGTCTCGGCATAAGAAACAGAAATGTATAAAAAGAGAGAGAGAGAGAGAGAGAGAGAGAGAGAGAGAGAGAGAGAGAGAGAGAGAGAGAGAGAGAGAGAGAGAGGGA